>SJYX01000696.1:206624-217419 GCA_006410675.1 Oreotragus oreotragus | reverse complement strand
TCTGCCTCTTGAGAAATCTGTATGCAGTTCAGGAAGCAACAGTTAGAACTGGACATGGAACAACAGACTGTTTTCAAAAAGGAAAAGGAATACATCAAGGCTTTATATTGTCACCCTGCTTATTTAACTTATATGCAGAGTACATCATGAGAAACATTGGACTGGAAGACACACAAGCTGGAATCAAGATTGCCGGGAGAAATATCAATAGCCTCAGATATGCAGATGACACCACCCTTATGGGAGAAAGTGAAGAGGAGCTAAAAAGCCTCTTGATGAAAGTAAAAGAGGATAGCAAAAAAGTTGGCTTAAAGCTCAACATTCAGAAAATGAAGATCATGACATCCAGTCCCATCACTTCATGGGAAATAGATGAAGAAACAGTGTGAGACTTTATTTTTCTGGGCTCCCAAATCACTGCAGATGGTGACTGCAACCATGAAATTAGAAGACGCTTACTCCTTGGAAGAAAAGTTATGACAAACCTAGATAGTATATTCAAAAGCAGAGACATTACTTTGCTGACTAAGGTCCGTCTAGTCAAGGCTATGGTTTTTCCTGTGGTCATGTATGGATGTGAGAGTTGGATTGTGAAGAAGGCTGAGCAACGAAAAATTGACGCTTTTTCACTGTGGTATTGGAGAAGACTCTTGAGAGTCCCTTTGACTGCAAGGAGAGGCAATCAGTCCACTCGGAAGGAGATTAACCCTGGGATTTCCTTGGAAGGAATAATGCTAAAGCTGAAACTCCAGTACTTTGGCCACCTCATGCAAAGAGCTGACTCATTGGAAAAGGCTCTGATGTTGGGAGGGATAGGGGGCAGGAGGAGAAGGGGATGACCGAGGATGAGATGGCTGGATGGCATCACTGACTCGATGGACATGAGTCTGAGTGAACTCCGGGAGATGGTTATGGACAGGGAGGCCTGGCCTGCTGGATTCATGGGGTCGCAAAGAGTCAGACACGACTGAGCGACTGAACTGAACTGATTGTGTTTTGGACTCTTCTGTTGGCTATGATGGGAACTCCATTTCTTCTAAGGGATTCTTGCCCACAAGAGTAGCTAAAATGGTCATCTGAGTTAAATTCACCCATTCCAGTCCATTTTAGTTCACTGATTCCTAAAATGTCAATGTTCATTCTTGCCATCTCCTGTTTGACCATTTCCAATTTGGCTTGATTCATAGACCTAACATCCCAGGTTCCTATGCAATATTGCTCTTTATTGCATCAGACTTCACTTCTATCACCTGTCACAGCCACAACTGGGTGTTGTTTTTGCTTTGGCTCCATCCCTTCATTCTTTCTGGAGTTCGTTCTCCACTGATCTACAGTAACATATTGGGCATCTACCCACCTGGGGAGTTCATCTTTCAGTGTACTATCTTTTTGCCTTTTCATCCTGGTCATGAGGTTCGCAAGGCAAGAATATTGAAGTGTTTTGTCATTCCCTTCTCCAGTGGACCACATTTTGTTAGAAATCTCCACCGTGATTCATCCATCTTGTGTGGCCCTACATGACATGGTTCATACATTCATTGAGTTATACAAATCTGGGGTCCACATGATCAGATTGGTTAGATTCTTGTGATTTTGGTTTTCAGTTTGTCTACCCTCTGATTGATAAGGATAAGAGGTTTATGGAAACTTCCAGAGAGACTGAGAGGGAAACTGGGTCTTGTTTTGATGGGCAGGACAATGTTCAGTAAATCTTTAATCCAGTTTTCTGTTGATGGGTAGTGTTGTGTTCCCTCCCTGTTGCTTGACCTGATGCCAAACTATGGTGGAGGCAATGAATCTAATGGTGACCTCCTTTAAAATGTCTCATCCACACACTGCTACACTCAGTGCCTATGATCCTGAAGCAGGTCACCACCAACCCATGCCTCCACCAGAGATTCCTGGACACTCATGCACATGTCTGAGTCAGTTTCTTGTGGTGTCACTGCTCTTTTCTCCTGGGTCTTGGTGCACACAGGTTATTGTTGTTGTTGCTGTGCCCTCCAAAAGTCTATTTCTCCAGTCCTGTGAAAGTTATGGTGGTGCTATGGTGGGGTTAATGGCAACCTCTTCCAAGAGGGCTTATGCCATACCCAGGTCTGCTGCACCCAGAGCTCATGTAGCAAGCCACTGCTGACCCATACCTTCACAGAAGGCACCCCAAAACAGTTCTGGCTCAGTCTTTGTGTTTTGGGCATGTGTTTGTTCCCTTTTCATGTCTGAGCATCTCAAGGGACCAGGTGATTGGCCAATGCACTGTCCCAGGTGGGCCCTGCATCTTAAACACCTCCCTGGTCCTAGGCACTCAGTTTCCCTGTGTGTCCCGAGAGCACTGTCTCAGGTTTGCCATGAGGGAAAACTCTCAAGTTTCCTCTGGACAGCTGATCTCAGGCTGTGACCCTCCTGGCTGAAGTCAAGCATCCAGGATCTCAGGAAGATGTAGTTAGCAGCTGGGAGCCTGCTCTCAGTTTGGTGGAAGATGCCATCTCTGAGGCTTAGGTTGTAATAGCCCCTTACCTTCTGGTTCTGGGTCTGCAGCTGGCTTGCTCTCCTTTGGTATTTGCTCAGTCCTTTGTTATGTGAGTGGGCCAGGCTGCTCATTCAGTTCCGTTCAGTTCAGTCCCTCAGTCATGTCTGAATCTTTGTGACCCCAATGAACTGCAGCACACCAAGCCTCCCTGTCCATCACCAACTGCCAGAGTTTACCCAAACCCATGTCCATTGAGTTGGTGATGCCGTCTAACCATCTCAACCTCTGTTGTCCCCTTCTCCTTCTGCCCTCAATTTTTCCCAGCATCAGGCTGCTCATTAGGTTGTTAGGTTAGAGCCTTTTGCAGGAAAGTTCTCTTTTCTGTAGTTGCAGTTAGGTGTGTACTCTATGTTGTTGTTGTTGTTTTTCCTCCTGGTTATGTTGCCTTCTGAGATTCCAAAACTCCCCAGAGACCCACCTGTGAGAGGATTTTCTACTGTGTAGACACTTTTCCTCCTTCATGACTCCCTCCACAGGACAGGTCTCTGTCCCTAACTTTTTTGTCTGTCTTTTTGTCTTTTATATTTGTCCTACCTCCTTTCCAAGAGAATGGTTTAGTATCACCATATATCAGGCAGAGGTTTACTTTAAATTTTTGAATCACCTCAAGTCCTTCATATGAACTGAACTATTCAATAATTTTCACACTCATATATATGCATACACACCATGGAATATTAGTCAGCCATAACAAAGAGTGAAATCTTGCTATTTGTGACTACATCGTTGGAGCTAGTGGGTATTATGCTGTGAAATAAGCCAGACAGAGAAAGACAAATATGGTATGATTTCACTTGTATGTGGACTCTAAGAAAAATAAAATGAATGAAATAGCATAACAGAATCAGTTATAAATACAGAGAACAAATAGGTGGTTGCCAGAGGGGAAGAAATGAGGAGGAGAAAAGAAATAAGTGAGAGAGATTAAGAGGTACAAACTTCCAGTTGCAAAATAAATTAGTGATGAATATGAAAAAAAATTAGTAGCATGGAAAACGTGAACACCAGACTGCACTAGAAAAAGAACTACATATAATTCCAAGTTGACATCAATTTTATCTAATAGTTATAAGAAATAATTACACTCTAATGCTTATATTGAGCTTGTCTTAAAACCATTACAGTCATATAAGCAATCTGTCTGGTTAGCATTTTACCCTCATTAGTTTTTAATCTGTTACTACTAAATGTCTTTTATATATGCGTAAAAAGACAAAGACAAAAATGTTACTGCCAAATTTTACATATATATGGATACTAGGTATATTTGTGGCTTCCCTGGTGGCTCAGAAGGTAAAGCGTCTGCCTGCAATGCAGGAGACTCATGTTTGATTCCTGGGTCGGGAAGATTCCCTGGAGAAGGAAATGACAATCCACTCCAGCACTCTTGCCTGGAAAACCCCATGGACGGAGGAACCTGATAGGCTACAGTCCATGGGGTCACAAAGAGTCTGACACGACTGAGCGACTTCACTTTCACTTTCAGCCACATCATAAGCACATCAACTAATAAATAATAAAAACTAAAGCTAATGGAAACAATCTAGTTGGAGTAAAATATTCTGTACCATAATTATTAATTTGTACTTACGATTATCAGTTACACAGATGTTATCTGCCTATAACACAGTTAGAATTATTAAAATTTTATTATTTCACTTTTCCTAAAATCTTTTTTGTTTCCTTTTGAACATTAATCTACTTATCTTTCAGATAGAAATAAGAAAAACATTTCTAGTTCGTCTTCCACAATATTTTCTAACAAACTGAAGCACCTGAATCTTGTCATCTAATTTACAATAGCTAAGATAAAGATTAAAACATACTTTTACTTTATGGAATGAAAAAAATTATTAGACTCTATGCTTATAAAATTCTTATACATACTTTCCTTGACATGGAAATCTTTTCCTTTTCATGCTGATTAGAAAACTGTAAGTTATACATATTTTGTTTTGAGGGTAAAACATGAAGTATTCAGAAATGAATTGCATGTTGTGCTAGTAAGATTTTAATTTCTAGATAGTTTGTAGAATATAAGTTAACTATTGCCACTTGCAATTCATTCTTATTCTTCTCTCAATTCTTACCTTTATCTATCATACAGAAATTTGTTTTTATTCCTTAAATCATTTGATTATTAAAATTTATTTTTAAAGGGCTATGTATTAAGTATGTGATAGATAAGAGGAAAAGAAAATTGTCACTCACAATGAGAATTCCAGTCTTATAATGACAGACTTAAACATTGATTTTAATTTTCCAAATATTTAAGTATATTTGTTATCAAATCATCCAGGTTTTACTAGGAAAAGTAGAATTAAACATATGATTCTTTATCACTATTTCACATTGCAATTTATTTTTATCAGAGTTGAAATCAACACAAACTATGTAGAAAACAAATATTTCAAGTTATAATTGGAATAATTACAAATCCATTTATCCTCAAATATACAGAAAATGACTTTCTTCAATATACAGGAGTTTTACTGATAAATTAAAACTATGAACTTGAGAATTGGAGAAACTTGATTGGAGATTAAAAGTCATAATCTTAATCAGCATTAGTTCTTTAACTAAATGGAAGGCAATTGAAAATTAATTTCATTTCTTTAACTCTAGTCAAGAATGTGTTTGATTAGTGCAATTGTTTCTGAACTGACAATTTTATACTCAAGAAAAGTTTAATGTCTAATTATAATATTATATTAATTTAAAAAAATGTAAAGACTTGTTTGGGCTATTTAGATATGGCATGGTCCAACAGCAAATTATCCTATTTTCTTGTTTATTTAAAGAGATTTTATGCATAGATTTAAATATAATGTTTTTTGTCTGCCAATATTAAAGTATGCATATGAGACATAGCTTCTCAGGAGCTCATATGAAAAAAATACTTAACTCACAAAATTGTGGATAAAAACTGATGCATATTAAAATTCTTTGCAAATTCCAGTATTCTATATTGCCTTACACGTTAAGGCATAATTATGTGCTGTTCTTAGTTGCTCAGTCATGTCCGACACTTTGCGACCCCAAAGAGGGGTCTACTCTTTTGCCAGGGTCCTCTGTTCATGGGGATTCTCCAGGCAAGACTACTAGAGTGTATTGCCATGCCCTCCTACAGAAAATCTCCCCAATCCAGGAATCAAACTCAGGTCTCTCACATTGCAGGCAGATTTTTTACCATCTGACATAATCATAATATAGATTAAAATCATAAAATATGTTTGACCATAAAATATACAGACCATAAAATAAATATAGTCTCTGTCATGCAGCCATAATATTCCTGTCACAGCTTCTCCACTCTGTTGTTGTGGCACTAAAGCAATCATAGACAACATGTAAACAAATGAGTGTGGTTGGATTTCAATAAGACTATTTACAAAAAAATTGGCAGGATCATAATTTACTGACCACTTGCATAAATGAGAGTAATCATGAAGTTTTTAACAGGAATAACTACAAACAATTGTCTCCATAAGGAAGTGTGCATGTGTGATCACTCAGTTGTGTTCAACTCTTTGTGACCCTATGGACTGTAGTCCTCCAGAGTCCTCTATCCGTAGCATTCTCCAGGCAAGAATATTGTACTGGGTTGTCATTTCCTCTTCCAGGAAATCTTGCTAACCCTGGGATTGAATCTGTGTCTCCTAAGTCTCCTTAATTGGCAGGTGGATTCTTTACCACTGAGCTATCCAGGAAGTTAATATAAGGAAGACATTGCATTAAAGTTATTTTGCAAAGGTCAGTGACTCCTGCTGAAGTTGAAGAGATCTTGCCAAGTCAAGCTCTCACATATATCTACCAACTAACAAAGGTATATCTTTCACATAAAAGTATAGTAGAAGTGAAAGAGAATGAAGAACATCTGCCCAAAATATAAAAGGAAACTCCATTTGTTGTATAAAAGATAATGAGTATATTGCAGAGACTTATTTAAAGAGTAATTTAAATATCTGAATTACACATTTGTATAGGAATGAGTAAAAAATGGAGTTCATGGATATAACTTACATTCTCTCTAGTTTAAATGACTTCAGAAAACTTTGTATACTTTTTATGATTGATTTAGAATGATCTGATTGAAAAAGTCACAATTTTAATGATTTTTCAAGTGAGACATGAATAGAATGTTATGGTCATATTAATGACTCAAAAGACAAAAAGTAAAAGAGACATGGGCAGTACTAAAAATGATTTTTGTTTAGCTATAACTTGATATCCATTTCATCAATTCTCTAAGAGGTAATTCATTCTTTCTGCTTTATGTTTCTATTCTGATATTTTATGCTGTCAGGTCTTACTCCTTGTCACACAGATCTCACTGTATGACAATTTAGTGTTACCATATATCATACAGAAATTTCCTTTAAAATCTTGAATCACATCATGTCCTTTATATGAACTGAACCATGCAATAATGTTCACACTTTTAGAATAAACTTCAGATTCCTTGCCCTAGCCCACAGTATTCCCTTCATGATGTTGTTCCTGCCAACTTAATACCACCTAGTCACTGACCTTGTCTTCAGTTACTAAGCTTTAACCCACTATCATTCCTGGACCTTGAAATGGAAAGTTAATTTATGTCTAGCAGCCTTTATAACACCAGCTGCCCCTGTGTGGTCCAACCTTCTTCCAGACACTCACCTAGCTGGCAGTTTTTTCAAACTGTGTTACCAGATTAAATATAATGCCTTCCTCTGAATCCTCAGTTTAAAATTCTTCCATTCTTGTCATTGTTTTTCTTTAAGAATGTATTATACATCAACAGGTCTCAATACATTTTACTTTTACTGTCTATTCAGTTCAGTTCTATTCAGTCGCTCAGTTGTGTCCAACTCTTCACGACTCCATGGACTGCAGCCAGACTGAGATGCCAGGCTTCTTTGTCCATCACCAACTCCCAGAGTTTGCTCAAACTCATGTCCATTGAATCAGGGATGCCATCCAACCAACTCAGCCTCTGTTGTCCTCATCTGCTCCTGCCTTCAATTTTTTCCCAGCATCAGGGTCTTTTCCAAGAAGTCAGTTCTTTGCATCGGGTGGCCAAAGCTATTGTAGCTTCAGCTTCAGTATCAGTCTTTCCAATGGATATTCAGGACTGATTTCCTTTACAAATGATTGGATGGATCGATCTTCTTGAGTCCAAGGAACTCTCAAGAGTCTTCTCCAACACTACAGTTCAAAAGAATCAATTTTTTGGTGCTCAGACTTCTTTAGGGTCCAACTCTCAAATTCACACATGACTACTGAAAAAACCATGGCTTTGACTAGATGGACTTTTGTTGGCAAAGTAATTTCTCTGCTTGTCAATATGCTCTCTGGTTTTGTCATAGTTTTTCTTCCAAGAAGCAAGCATCTTTTAATTTCATGGCTGCAGTCACCACCATCTGCAGTGATTTTGGAGACCAAGAAAATAAAGTCTGTCACTGTTTCTATTGTTTCCCCATCTATTTGCCATGAAGTGATGGGCCTGGATGCCATGATCTTAGTTTTTTGCATGTTGAATTTTAAGCCAACTTTTTCACTCCCCTCTTTCACTTTCATCAAGAGGCTCTTCAATTTCTCCGCACCTTCTGCCATATATGGTATCATCTGCATATCTGAAGTTATTGATATTTCTCCTGGCAATTTACTCTCCATCTATATCTAGCAACCTGAATGCATGAAATTTGTCCACTTTGTAATAGTTATATGTTGTAACATTCCTGATATGATAGATATTAAATTTATTGAAGTAAGAAAAGAAGGAAAGAAGAAAGAAAGGAAGAGAGGGATGAAATAAGAAAGGAAGGAAAGAAGAAACATTCTTGTAATACTGGCAAGAGTTTAAGAAAAAGTGTGGTCACTGAAATTCTTCAATAATTAGGCAAGAAAATAATTAGCTACAAGAAATGCTAAAATTATTAGAAAATATAGAGTCAAAGACATAGTAGAAGCCCAAGTTATTAAGTCAAATAAGTTAATCCTAACTTATTATAAGGAGTTTCAAGAAAAGGAACTGAGAATCCAAATTGAAAATGTGAAGGACCCAGAGTCAGTAATCCTGGAAAAGTGTTATATCTACCAATTGATTCACTGACATATGTGAAGAGATATAACTCTAATAGTTAAACAATATTCAAGAAGTGTGTGCCATTATTCTTTTCTTTACTAAACTACTAGACCAGGTTCATATCAAATTATCTTTAGTTATGACCTTTTTATTTTTGTATTGCTTATAATTACAAATTGACCTTTATGTTATTTTGATGACCTAATTTCCCCAGATGCAGACTTCTGCCTCCAACTTTGTTGCACTATTTTGCACACATGCAAGCAAGCATATGTGCACATACACACACAACATTTCAGGCAGTGCTTTCCATAGGACATTTTGCTTTGCAACAGTCTCTCAAGATATGGTCAACAGAGTCTTTACCCACTAAGAATCATGCATCTTTCTGGGTTCTGGAATTTTATAAGGGAGAGAATAATATCCCATTTCCACATTCAGAAATAATATTTTAGTCAAATGAGAAGGAACATAAATTATTGAAATGTTGATACAAGGAATATAATTAAATATGTAGGTAAGGAAAAGGTGTGGGGAGGATAATCAATGAGAAATAGATTAGACACAAACTAATTATAGGTTATCATAGGACTGTCAGATAATACCTCACATTATGGATGATATTTTATCCAAGATTAAAATAAAGGAATCAACCAATAATTTTTTATAATAATGAAAGACAATCTATATATGAGAAAAGTGTAACACATCTAAGTTATAGTAGAGCTTGGCTAATGCAAGAGGCACCAGAAAGCCAGTGTGTCTAAAATAAAGTGACTAAAGGAGATGGCTTAAAATATCATGATGGATAACTGGGTTGATAAAATAGGCCTTTGTAAGCCATAGTAAAGATGAATTTTATTATTGTTTTAGAGATTTGAGCAGATTGGAGATATGACCTAATGTAGAATTTTGTAAGATTATTCTGGCTGCTTTGTGTGGAATAATTTGAAAATGGATAAAAGTAGAAATAAGAATATGGATTATGATACAAATATAGTGTATTCATAGATAAATAAGTGTTGATAACTTTGACTGACATGGTAGCAGTGCAGATTAGAGGAGTGAACAGGTATAATATTTATGAGTAAAACTGATTGTACTTGATGAATGGAAGAAAAATAAAGTGAGAGTTATTGTGGGTTGCTATGTCTGTCATCAGCAATTTGATGGCTTTACCACTAGAGGTGAAGTGGAAACAAATTTGAGGTTGGCTAGGAAGAATTCATAGTTGCATTTACATGTAGTAACTTAAAAATCTGATACTACGAAGTGTCAAATCAGAGATGTCAAGTGGGCACTATAATATACAAATGAAGATTTTATAGATGATTACCTTGAAGAGTTATGTTTAAAAGTTTTCAAAATATGTATGTTATTTACAGATATGATAAGTAATGACATC
Organism: Oreotragus oreotragus; assembly: GCA_006410675.1. Classification (NCBI taxonomy): domain Eukaryota; kingdom Metazoa; phylum Chordata; class Mammalia; order Artiodactyla; family Bovidae; genus Oreotragus; species Oreotragus oreotragus. The sequence continues at coordinate 207,417 of SJYX01000696.1, read as the reverse complement.
ATCTAAGAAAAGAAGTAGATGGAAGTAGTAAAGACTTTAATTTTCATAACCTGAGGGAATGCATACTGGAATGGTTAGGATTTAAAATAAATGCTTGAGAAGCAATATTAAAGAAGGTGATTAACAGACAAGTGAAATTTCATAGAAACAAAGAAAAGGAGGTAGAGATAGGTTCTGTGGAAAATTTGTATAGCCTATCCCTTATTATTTAGTTCACCCAAGAGATGAGAAGAATAGTAGTTATAGTGACATTTTTTAAGTAAGTGCTTGCTTTGAAGGAAAAATAGGTGGTGTTCTTTACTAAAGATTTCTCTAAAGTTATCCTCTTTACAAATTCCTGTCTTACTCTACATTCTGACTATTTTTAAACACTTTTGATCTCATTCAGATATGAAGGAGAAAACAAAAGCTTTACAGAGAAGCAAAAGCTAAGAGAATTCAGCACCACCAAACCAGCTCTCCAACAAATGCAAAAGGATATTCTCTAGACAGGAAAAATGCAAAGGGCATATAAACCCGAATCCAAAACAATAAATTAAATGGCAAAGGGATCATACTTATCAATAATTACCTTAAACGTAAACGGGTTGAATGCCCCAGCCAAAAGGCAAAGACTGGCTGAATGGATACAGAAACAAGATCCCGATACATGCTGCCTACAAGAGACCCACCTCAAAACAAGGGACACATACAGACTGAAAGTGAAGGGCTGGAAAAAGATATTCCATGCAAATAGAGACCAAAAGAAAACAGGAGTAGCAATACTCATATATAATAAAATAGACTTTAAAAC
>SJYX01000696.1:189312-202827 GCA_006410675.1 Oreotragus oreotragus | reverse complement strand
TCTGAATGGGAGAAAATAATAGCAAATGAAGCAACTGACAAACAACTAATCTCAAAAATATACAAGCAACTTATACAGCTCAATTCCAGAAAAATAAACGACCCAATCAAAAAATGGGCCAAAGAACTAAATAGACATTTCTCCAAAGAAGACATACGGATGGCTAACAAACACATGAAAAGATGCTCAACGTCACTCATTATCAGAGAAATGCAAATCAAGACCACAATGAGGTAGCATTTCACACCAGTCAGAATGACAGCAATCCAAAAATCTACAAGCAATAAATGCTGGAGAGGGAGTGGAGAAAAGGGAACCCTCTTACACTGTTGGTGGGAATGGAAACTAGTACAGCCACTATGGAGAACAGTATGGAGATAAAAAATTGCAAATAGAACTGCCTTATGACCCAGCAATCCCACTGCTGGGCATACACACCAAGGAAACCAGAATTGAAGAGACATATGTACCCCAATGTTCATTGCAGCACTGTTTATAATAGCCAGGACATGGAAGCAACCTAGATGTCCATCAGCAGATGAATGGATAAGAAAGCTGTGGTATGTATACACAATGGAGTATTACTCAGTCATTAAAAATAATGCATTTGAAACAGTTCTAATGAGATGGATGAAACTGGAGCCGATTATACAGAGTGAAGTAAGCCAGAAAGAAAAAGACCAATACAGTATACTAACACATACATATGGAATTTAGAAAGATGGTAATGATAATCCTATATACGAGACAGCAGAGGAGACACAGATGTATAGAACGGACTTTTGGACTCTGAGGGAGAGGGAGAGGGTGGTATGATTTGGGAGTGGCATTGAAGCATGTATACTATCATGTAAGAGATGAATCACCAGTCTGGGTTCGATGCAGGATGCAGGATGCTTGAGGCTGGTGCACGCGGACAATCCAGATGGATGATGTGGGGTGGGAGGGGGGTTCAGGATTGGGAGCTTGTGTACACCTGTGGCAGATTCTTATCTATGTATGGCAAAACCAATACAGAATTGTAAAGTAAAATAAAGTAAAAATAAAATAATAAAAAAAAAGAGTTTGATTGGGGAGTTTGGTTAAAATATCTTCCTAAGTGTTATTTTGGTAAATTTTCCAAGTTATTAAATCTTCTGTAAACATAAGGAAAATATATATCTATATATCTATATATACATATAAAATTTATTTAGAAGGCAAATCAAATTGGATATAAAAATCTTTATGCTCAAAAAAATGCATGTGTGCAAAAAAAGGGATATTTTCAATAATTTCTTTCATAAAGTCTGCCTATATTCATTTATCTCAGGAAGACTTTGACATTTGATATGTCTTACTGAAGTCTAGTTAACAAGCATTTCATTCTACATATTGTTTGAATAAGAATTAGCCACATGGATATAGACTTGTAAAGAAGGATAACAGCAGTAGCAATGGAAGGAAAATCTAAAAGATAAGTAGTAAGCAAGGTATCTCAACATGAATGCAAGGGGAAACTGATAATATCTTACAGCATGAACTTCAAACAGTCTTTTGTTGTTATTCTTTCTCTCTCTTTCTTTGTTTTGTTTAATACTTCTTTTTCAGAAAAATATGGAGAAATATTTTGGAGATGTAAATGGAGGAAAAATGAGAAAATATATTCCAAATTTGTACTTCAGTATATGGGCAAAGGTTATACAAAATAAAAAGAAACAAACACATACAAAAAGTAATGATAGAAAAGGAAAAAAGTTCTTATTTGAATAAATGCAAGATAATTGTGATCTAAGAATATAAGTTGTTTGCAACTAAGGCAAAGAGGAGAGAAAGTGCTTAGAAATGAAATAGAATTTTATGAAAATAATTGATTCCAGATTAAGATTTACAGATAAACTAGAAAACTTTGGACTAGAAAGGAATTTAGAGTTGAGTCTGGTGGAAGATATTCAAGGCAGCGTATGGATGGTCAGAAAATGTTGGATGAATTTGGTTATTGTGTTAAAAGGAATATGAAGCATAGTAGAACTAACTCAGCAACATGGAAGGTGATGCTGGCTTAGTTTAACATTTTATTCACAAATCATTGATGGATGAATAGGGGCATGGAAGGGAGGTCCAAAAGGGAAGTTTACATATCATATAGCAGATTCCTTTCATTGTATAGTAGAAACTAGCACAAAATTGTAAAACCACTATGGCTGTCAGCACATGCTAAGTCACTTCAGTCATATCTGACTCTTTGAAACCCCATAGACTGTATCCTACTAGGGTCCCCTGTCCATGGGATTCCCCAGACAACAATTATGGAGTGGGTTGCCATGCCCTCCTCCATGGGATCTTCCTGACCTGGAGATTCAACCTACCTCTTTTACATCTCTTGCATTGGCAGCCAGGTTCTTTACCACTAGCACCACCTGGGAAACCTAAAGCAATTATACCTCAATTTAAAAAGAAATAAATCAGAAATAAACACTTAGCTGAACAAATGAACTGACTTACAAAACAGAAAGAGACTCATAGACTTAGAAAATAAACTTATGGTTGCCAAGGGGAAAGGATAGTGAGGCACTTTGGGAAGATCATGTACACTTTGCTATATTTAAAATGGATAACCAACAAAGACCTATTGTAAAGGACATGGAATTCTGCTCATTGTTATTTTACAGGCTGAATGGGAGGGCGGTTTGGAGGAGAATGGATACCTGGATATGTCTGATTGAGTCCCTTTGCTGTTCACCTGACACTACTACAGCATTGTTACCAGCTATACCCCAATACAAAATATTTATGGTGTTTAAAAAAATTAAAATAAAAAAAAAAGGATCACTGGAAAAACCATTCATGCTAGCAATCACAGACAGGATTCCTATTGTGACATGAGTTAAACCATGTTCTCTATCAGAAATAGCGATTTGGTGGCTATTGCCTCTGGAAAGAGAGATGGGAATATTCCAGGCAAATGGACAAGGGGGGACATTACAGACTGAAGAAAAATTCAAAAAAAAGTGAGAAATTATAAAATAGCATGTGCTCTAGTTGCATTGCAACTTATTAACTCATTGGAAGTAAAAAATTATTAAAGACAGATAGACAGATGTGGAGAGAGAAAGACCGAAGGAGAGAGAAATGTGGAAAATTTAAACCTTAGACTCCCTTAGATGGTCTCTGATGTTATTTCCTTTATATAGTGAAAGTGTAAAGTAACTGAGTATAAGATAAATTGGGGATTTTTTTTTTCCACGACCAATTTTTCTCAAGAATTTATGACACCTTCAAATATGAAGCCAGTAACATTAATTATGACTACATACATACATAAAAAGAGATGCCAGATAAATCTTATTCTCAGCAATTACAGTCTTTTTTTATAAGAATTTAATTTGTAGTGGATAGTCGGAGAAAAAATTGTTTGTTTTAAAGGCTCAAAGACTTGGGTTATTGAGCTAGAGCTAGAGGACTAGAATTCCAAAAGTTGATTACAATATTGGACAGAACAGAGTATATTCCAGAAGGTCATTGTCCCACTACTACATAAGTAATTAAAAGACTTTTCTAGTTTGAAACAAGGCTTTTGAAAGGATCTGAGGAAAAGTATCTAGCACTTGTATGCTGTCAGTGCTCCTAGCAGAGAGCCAAAGGGCCAGTAGGAGTGTGATGGGACTGAAACTGAAAGATCAGATCTCCAAAAGAGGGATGTAGCAGCACAAGAAATCTTGTGTCTCAAGTTTCTCCTGAGAATCTAAGAGAAGACTGTCAATAAGTTCTGCAGCAATATGGGGCAGAGGCAATGGGAGACAGGCCAGTGGTGAGTATGAGAATGTGCCAAGCACACAAGTTATGCCTGAGATAAGTGGCTGCTGCTGCTGCTGCTAAGTCACTTCAGTCGTGTCCGACTCTGTGTGACCCGTGGCATTCTCCTCTATTTCCCAAACTCTTAAACTCTAGTGTTTGTAAGTGACAATTATTTGAAGTCACCAATCAGAAAAGTAAGAATTATAGATGAGTCACCATACCTTGAGATATGAAATCTAATGGAAGATACTCCAGGATGGAAATCTAAAATGGGGGAAATAGTTGAATGGATCTCAGAGGATCTGTAGAGTTAGGAAAAGTTGATGTGGAAAAGAAGTTATTAGAGAAGCTACTTTAGTCCTCAGAAGCAATCACTATGCCTTGACTTTGTCACAGAAACTTGAATGAGTTGCATCAGTAAGGATAATGAGAAGACAGAACACAGTACCCAAGAATCAGATGAATGGGGCATCCCAACCAAGGCTGATAAAGACCATGAAAGACAAACAGACAGGACAGCCTTCTTCTAACATAATATTTGTAAGCATCTGCTTTTGCCTAGATATACCACAGAGAAAACATGGAAATAGTTCTATAATATTAATTGCTAACTTAAATGAGATTAAATATTGAGTCAGGCTGAAATTTAATTCTAAAAGAATTTGTTTTAAATTAAAAATATATACATCCTCCTCATATAAAAAAATTAAGAGGTTTCCAAGACACTGAAAATAGGAATTCCAGAGGTTTTTTTTTTTATTTTTAGATTTTCTTAATCAAATTGAAGATGTATTATATGTCAGAAGTTGTTATACACATTCTACCTTTGATAATTAATTTACTCTTCACAATATCTTGTGAGGTAGACTCTATTATCTTTCTCTTTTCAAGTGAAGAAATGGAGACAAAGAGAGGGTGCATAATGTGACCAATATTATAAAGGTTTTATGCTGTAGAACTTGAATTTTGGAAATAAAAGAAAAAGTTTCATTTCTGCCACCCCTAACTGTTGTATGCCTTGCTCAATAAACTTCCCTTGGAACCATGTCTAGTTATATAATTTTAAATATACAAGTCCTTTTTACACAGAAAATAATCTCTAAATGCAAATCTTCAATAATAACTCATATGGTAACCTGGTTCTACACTGGATAAAAGGAGGATATCCAAGAGGGGATAAATGTGAATGTCAGGAAATTAAGTATAATCAAGAGTTGGATAGTAAAGAGGGGAAAAACAACAGCAGAGCCTGAGAAAGCTGGCCAGCGAAATAATAGATGAAACAAGAAAATCATGGTGAATTAAAAATCAAAAAAGAAAAACTAAGAACAAGATAGAGAAGTATGAAGTACAGTTTAGAAGTGGTAATAAGAATCTAAACAAAGAAGATATTAAGGTGAACAATGATCAAAGAAAGAAGATTTAAGGGCAATACAATCACGCATGAGACATAAATCAGTTGAAATCAGGCTATCAGCTGATTCTCAACAGAAACTCTATAAACCAGAAGGGCATGACACTATATATTTAAAGTGATGAAAGGGAAGAAGAACCTACCACCAAGAATATTCTACCCAGCATGACTCTCATTCAGACTTAACGGAGAAATCAAAAGCCTTCCAGACAAGCAAACTTTAAGAGAATTCAGCACCACCAAAGCAGCTTTACAACAAATGCTAAAGGAACTTCTCTAGGCAATAAACACAAGAGGAAAAAAAATCAAATAAACAAACAAAAAAGAAGCACATAAAATAAACCCCAAACAATTAAAACTGTAATAGGATCATATATATCAATAATTACCTTAAAAGTAAATGGATTAAATGCACCAACCAAAGATATAGACTGGCTGGGTGGATGAAAACATGTGCATGTGTGAACTTCCACTGACCACATTACTCTGGTTGACCCCTCAAATTGAATATAATTATTTTATATTGTTAAGTTAATCATGTTCCCATTATGGCTTGCAATTTTAATTATTTTTATTTTTTGTCTGCCTATTGATTACAAAAACTGATAATCAATATTTCTTGATTAATATCATTGTATTATGGTATTACTTGCTTAATACCATTATATAATAATAATGGTACAGAAAATAACAGAAAAATAAAACAACTCTATATATCATCAAACCTACCATTTAATAGAAAAACTTGCAATCGCTTTTTAAAATCCAGATGCATATCAGTATTATCTTGAAATTTTTGAAAAATACAAATGCCCAGATATTGCTTTTCTTTTTCTTTAGAGGTCCAGATATGTTTCTAATGAGCAGTCACATTTAAAATCAACTGGACTGTATGATAATCTTTTATTTAGTTTGTTTCACTTTTTCTATTTCATATCCAGTGATCCCATTTCATTTAGTTTATGTTTTTTTCAATTTCTCCATCTCTACTTTTATATTTTAGATTCTTTCTCAAGCCTTATCAAGTGTAATAGCTATTTTAGAAAATTTATTAATTTTTGCCTGACTAAAATAATTATGACATTTTGATTCCACTTGTTTGATTTAGTATGAATGGAGTGCTAGATTTCTAGTTATGCAACAAGCAACAAAGGTTTACTGTATAGCACAGGGAACTATAGTCAATATCTTGTAATAACCTATAATGGAAAATAATTTCAAAAATAATATATGTGTGTATGTTTAACTGAATCACTTTACTGTGCACCCAAAATATTGTCAGTCACTTAACTTCAATAATATATATATATATATGTTAAAAAAAATGGGGAAAAGACCTAGATAGACATTTCTCCAAAGAAGACAAACAGATGGCCAAGAGGCATATGAAAATATGTCCAACAATGCTTGTTATTAGAGAAATGCAAGCAAAAATACAATGATATATCACCTCACACTGGTCAGAACGGTCATCATCAAAAAATCTACAAACAGTAAATATTTAGAAAGGGTGTGGAGAAGAGACTCTCCTACACTGTTGGTGGGAATATAAATTGGTACAGCCACTATGAAGAGCAATATGGAAATTCCTTAAAAATAAGATTGACATGTACACACTGCTATATTTTAGAAAGGTTGACCAACAAGGACTTACTGTATAGCACAGAAAACTTTGCTTGATATTATTTACAACTTTAAAGGGAAAAGAATTTGAAAAAGAATAGATACATAGATACATGTCTGTATGGTAGTGGTTTAAGTTCTTCAGTCATGTCTGATTCTCTGCAACCCCATGGACTGTAGTCCACCAGGCTCCTCTGTCTATGAGATTTTCCAGGCAAGAATACTACAGTGGGTCACCATTTACTTCTCCAGTGAATCTTCCCACCCAGAAATTGAACCTGGGTCTCCTGTATTACAGGTGGATTCTTTACCAACTGATGTATACATATATGTGTTGTTATTGTTGTCCAGTCACTAAGTCATGTCTGACAAGTTGTGACCCCATGTACTGAAACACGCCAGGCTTCCCTGTCCTCCACCTCCCAGAGTTTGTTCAACTTCATGTCCTTAGAGTCAGTGATGCTATCTAATTATCTCACGCCCTGCTGCCATATATATATATATATACATATATATATATACTAATCATTTTAGTGTATACCTGAAACAAACATGGCATTGTTAATCAACTATATTTCAGTATAAAATAGTTAAAATATTTTAATACAGTTACTACATTTTAGAAGAAATTATGGAAGTGAACATAAAATGAAATTGCAATGAAAAAATCAAAGGGATGCATCTTTCCCTAGGATCCTATTGAAAGTATATTGCTTAATGGAAAATGCATTTTTAATGCTATGTGTGATTAAGTCAGAGTAGTAAAAACATAATATCCAATAGGAAAGAAGATAAGCTTTTTTTTAAGTAGCTAAGAAAACTCAGGAAGCAAAATAAATACCAATGAGCAGTTGCAACATGAGTTTAAATTTAAGAAAAGGAAAAGAACACTCTTTCAATAACTTGCATTTCTTGGTCATTATTTTATCTTCAGCAAGTCTTTAATATATAGATGCATATATTGGGCTTCCCTGGTGGCTCAGCTATTAAAGAATCTGCCTGGAATATTGGAGACCTGGGTTCAATTCTTGGGTTGGGAAAATCCCCTGCAGAAGGCAATGGCTACCCATTACAGTATTCTGGCCTGGAAAATTCCATGGACTGTATAGTTTACGGGATCACAAAGAGTCATACATGACTGAGTAACTTTCTATTTATTATATATATATATATTCTGAATCATTTTGCATCAGGTAGGAACCAGATGTCAGTTAAATGTAGAAGACATAAAAAGTGGATTACACTATTTCCTCTCATCTTTCTTGAGACAGTTACAAGGTTGAAGTGATAGCTAGCTTAAAAAAAATACTTCTAAGTAAGTATAGCATTATGCATTTAATAATTGTGCATATTCAAAATAGAAATCTGCTCCATAGAAAACTGTACTTCTCTACTTGAACATTTTCTTAGGGTTCTTATTTTTTTCAAGTAAAGCAAAAATTATTTTTGTGCTAATGTGGACCATGGATCAAAATACAAATCTTAATCTGTAGCTAATTCATTATCTAGTTACTTCTTCTTAATTATTCCCAAATGGCATGAAGCACCATTCACATGCAAATAAAAAGTAAAAAATATTCATTTAATAATATTTAGAAAAATATGTTTTTTTCAGAATGTCTTTGAACTCAAAAGAATATTTTTTCAAATTTTAAGAATGAATGCTGCAAATTTTCCATTAAAACACCAATCAGGATAATTTGCCTTAGAACAATTGCTCCTCTAAGAGCCAGTGTTTAGTTTTTCTAATATACTATTTTCATTTTCATTTTTAAATAAGTAAATTTCTATTTTGCTTATTTTGATGACCTATATAAGATGACCTACATAAGATGCATTAATATACAAAGTAGCTCTCACACTAGTTCAAAAATGCCTAGATAATAATTCACATTATCACACACTCATATATACTATTTTATAAATACAGCAGGTGTAACAAACTAATAGAAAAGGCTTAGAAGCTTTCTTTTTTTTTAAAGCATGCACTATAATAAATAAAAGATGGTAAAATATATGTTGATATAGTAAATATATATGTAGCATATATTAAGTATACAAGATATGTTTATGTAATATAGTAATAGATACACAGTTGCTTTTTTATTTTAGTTGTAGTTAAAAATAATGCAACCAAATGAAATTTTTATATGCATTTGATGTCACAAAATTCTTAGTTTAAAAAACAACCCCAACTTGTATGCTAAGTCACTTCAGTCATATATGACTCTTTGTGACCCTGTAGCGTTCCAGGCTCCTCTGTCCATGAGATTCTCTAAACAAGAATACTGGAGTGGGTAGCCTTGCCTGTCTTCAGGGGATCTTACTGACCCAAGAATCGAGCTTCTGTTTCTTATGTCTCCTGCACTGGAAAGCATGTTCGTTTCCACTAGTGCCACCTGGGAATCCCAATTAGTTTAATAATAAATTCCAATTTATTTTTTAATAAAATAATCTAAAAGTGAAGTTCCATCTAACAAGATGTGTATAAGAGACAGGTAACCTGGTTCTACACNTTTGAACTGTGGTGATGCAGAAGACTCTTGAGAGTCCCTTGAACTGCAGGAGATCCAACCAGTCCATTCTGAAGATCAGCCCTGGGATTTCTTTGGAAGAAATGATGCTAAAGCTGAAACTCCAGTACTTTGGCCACCTCATGTGAAGAGTTGACTCATTGTAAAAGATTCTGATGTTGGGAGGGATTGGGGGCAAGATGAGAAGGGGACGACAGAGGATGAGATGGCTGGATGACATCACTGATTTGATGGATGTGAGTCTGAGCGAACTACGGAAGTTTGTAATGGACAGGGAGATCTGGCGTGCTGCAATTCATGGGGTTGCAAAGAGTTAGACACGACCGAGTGACTGAACTGAACTGAACTGACAGGAAAACCACTTCAGACCTAAAGACACTTATAGACTGAAAGTGAGAAGAAGGAAAACTACATTCCATGTAAGTGGGAAGCAAAAGAAACCTGGAGTAGCAATCCTCATATCAGACAAAATAGAACTTAAAATAAAGATCACGTGAGATACGGCTGGACTCTACATAATGATCAAGGGATCAATTCAAGAGGAAGACATAGCAATTGTAAATATCTGTGCACCCCACATAGGAACACCTCAATACATAAGACAAACACTAGCAGACATAAAAAGAGAAATTGACAGTAACACAATAATAGGAGACTTTAACATGTCACTTACACTGATGGACAGATCACCAAAGCAGAAAATTAATAAGGAAACACGAGTCTTAAATGTTACATTAGATGAAATGGCTCTTATAGATATCTTCAGGACATTCCATCCAAATGCAGAAGAATACACCTTCTTCTCAAGTGCACATAGAACATTCTCCCAGATGGATCACATCTTGGGTCACAAATCAAGCCTCAGTAAATTTAAGAAAATTGAAATCGTATCAAGCATCTTCTTTGACCACAACTCTATGAAACTAGATATCAATTACAAGAAAAACTGTAAGAAATACAAACAGATGGAGATTAAACAACACTTTTCTAAATAACCAACAGGTTACTGAAGAAATCAAAAGAGAAATTTAAAAAATTCTAGAAACAAATGACAATGAAAACACAAGAACACAAAACCTATGGGATTTAAGCAGTTTTAAGAGGGAAGTTTATAAGAATATAATCATACCCAGGAAACAAGAAAAACATTGAATAGACAACCTAACTTTACACCTAAAACAACTGGAAAAAGAACAAAAGGGAAAAGATCAAAATTAATAGAAGGAAAGTAATCATTAAGATCTGAGCATAAATAGATGAAAAAGCAATGAAAGAAACAATAGCAAATATTAATACAACTAAAACCTAGTTCTTTTAGAAGATAAACAAAATTGACAAACTTTTAGCCAGATTCATCAAGAAAAAAGAGAGAAGAAAAAAATCAACAAAGTTAGAAATGAAACAAGACAGTTTACAACAGACAATGCAGAAATACAAAGGATTATAAGAGACTATTATGACCAACTTATGGCAATAAAATGGATAACCTGGAAGAAATGGACAGATTCTTAGAAAATTTCAATCCTCCAAGATTGATCCAGAAAGAAATAGAAATTATGAACAGCCCAATTAGAAGCACCAAAATTGAGGTTGTGATCAATAATCTCCCCAAAATAAAAAACCCAGGACCAGATGGCTTCACAGAAGAATTCTATCAAATATTTAGAGAAAAGTTAATGCTCATCCTTCTAAAAATGTTTCATAAAACTGCAGGGAAGGGACATTTCCAAACTCATTCTACAATGCCAGCATCACCCTGATACCAAAACCAGACAGACAACACCAAGAAAAGAAAACTATAGACTAATATCACTGATAAACATAGATAAAAATTCCTCAACAAAATTTTAGCAAACAGAATTTAGCAACACATCAAAAAACTCATACAACATGATCAAGATGGGTTTATTCCAGTAATGCAAGGATTCTTCATTATATGCAAAACAATCAATGTGATACACCATATTAACAAATTGAAAGAGGGATGGTATGGGAAGGGAGGTGGGATGGGGGTTCAGGATTGGGAACACGTGTACACCCATGGTGGATTCAAGTTGATGTATGGCAAAACCAAAACAATATTGTAATATATATATATATATATATATGTATGTATATATATATGTATGTATATATGATAAACTCAATAGATGCACAAAAAGCCTTTGATAAAATTCAGCACACTTTATGATTAAACTCTTCAAAAAATGGGTATAGGAGGAAGCTTCCTCCACATAGTAAAGGCCATATATGATAACCTACAGTAAATATTCAGAGAAGGCAATGACAACCCACTCCAGTACTCTTGCCTGGAAAATCCCATGAACAGAGGAGCCTGGTAAGCTGCAGTCCACAGGGTCGCTGAGTCCAACATGACTGAGTGACTTCACTTTCACTTTTCACTTTCATGCATTGGAGAAGGCAATGGCAATCCACTCCAGTATTCTTGCCTGGAGAATCCCAGGGACAGTGGAACCTGGCAGGCTGCCATCTATGGGGTCACACAGAGTTGGACAAGACTGACGTGACTTAGCAGCAACAGCACAGTAAACATCATTCTCAATGGAGAAAAACTCAAAACATTCCCCCTAAGATCAGGAACAAGTGTGTCTACTTTGACCACTATTATTCAACATAGTTTTGGAAGTCCTAGCTAAAGCAATCAGAGAAGAAAAAGAAATAGAAGGAATCCGGGTTGGAAAAGAAGATGTAAAGCACTCACTGTTTGCAGATGACATGATACTGTACATAGAAAACACTAAAGATAATATGAGAAAATTACAAGAGCTAATCCATGAACTTAACGAAGTTACAGGATATAAAATCAACACACAGAAATCACTTGCATTTCTATTTGCTAACAATGAAAAATCAGAAAGAGAAAATAAGGAATCTATCACATTTACCTTTGCAACAAAAAGCATTAAATATCTAGGAATAAACTTACCTGAGGAGATGAAAGAACTGTATACAGAAAATTATAAGACACTACTGAAAGAAATCAAAGATGACATAAACAGATGGAGAGATATTCTATATTCCTGGGTAGGAAGAATCAATACTTTGAAAATGATTATACTGCCAAATGCAATCTACAGATTCCTATCAATCCATAATAGTAATAATCAATATCCTTTCAGTATCAATAATGTGATCCCTATCAAATTATCAATGGCATTTTACACAGAACTAGAACAAAAATTTTCATAATTCATATGGAAACACAAAAGACCCCAAATAACCAAAGCAGTCTTGAGAAAGAAAAGTGGAACTGGAAGAATCAACCTTCCTGACTTTAGATTATACTACAAAGCTACAGTTATCAAGGTAGTATGACACTGGCACAAAAACAGAAATATATGCCAAATGAACAAGAAGAAAGCCCAGAGAAAAACCCATGAACCTATGGTACCTTATTTTTGACAAAGGAAGCAAGAATATACATTAGGACAAAGACAGCCTCTTCAATAAATGGTACTGGGAAAACTGGACAGCTTTGTGTAAAAGAATGAAATTAGAACATTTCCTTACACTATACACAAAGATAAACCCAAAATAGATTAAAGACCTAAATATAAGGCCAGAAACTATAAATCTCTTAGAGGAAAACATAAGGAGAACACTAGGTAATATAAATCAAAGCAAGATTCTCTATGACCCGCCTCCTAGAGTAATGGAAATAAAAACAAAACAAAAGTAAAGAAGTAGAACCTGATTAAACTTAAAAGCTTTTGTATAGTAAGAGAAACTATAAGCAAGGTGAAAAGACAGCCCTCAGAATAGGAGAAAATAATAACAAATTAAACAACTGACAAGGGATTATTTTTCAAAATATACAAGCAGCTCATACAACTCAATGCCATAAAAACAAACAACCCAATCAAAAAGTGGGAAAAAGACCCGAACAAACATTTCTCCAAGGAAGACATTTAGATGGCTAAAAAACACATGAAGAGGTGTTCAACATCACTTATTATTAGAGAAATGCAAATCAAAACTACAATGAGATATTACCTCACCCCGGTCAGAATGGCCATCATCAAAAATCTTCACACAAAAAATGCTGGAGAGGATGTGAAAAAAGGGAACACTCTTGCATTGTTTTCAGGAATGTAAATCAATACAGCCACTATGGAAGACAATATGGAGATGCCTTAAAAAAAAAAA
>SJYX01000696.1:172560-187590 GCA_006410675.1 Oreotragus oreotragus | reverse complement strand
TTTAGAAAAGGCAGAGGAACCAGAGATCAAATTGCCAACATCCCCTGGATCTTCAAAAAAGCAAGAGAGTTTCAGAATAACATCTACTGCTTTATTGACTATATTAAAACCTTTGACTATGTGGACCACAGCAAACTCTTAAAAATTCCTTAAGAGATGGGAATACCAGACCACCTGACCTGCCTCTTGAGAAATCTGTATGCAGGTCAGGAATCAACAGTTAGAACTGGACATGGAACAACAGACTGGTTCCAAACCAAGAAAGGAGTACATCAAGGCTGTATATTGTCACCCTGCTTATTTAACTTTTATGCAGAGTGCATCATGAGAAACACTGGGCTGTTTGAAGCACTAGCTGGAATCAAGCTTTCAGGAGAAATATCAATAACCTCAGATATGCAGAAGATACCACACTTATGGCAGTAAGTGAAGGATAATTAGAGAGCCTTTTGATGAAAAGAAAGAGGAAAGTGAAAAAGCTGGCTTAAAACTGAATATTCAGAAAACTAAGATCATATGCATCTGGTCCCATAACTTCATGGCAAATAGATGTGGAAACAATGAAAACAGTGACAGACTTTATTTTGGGGGACTCCAAAATCACTGCAGATGGTGACTGCAGCCATGAAATTAAAAGACACTTACTCCTTGGAAGAAAAGTTATGACCAACCTAGACAGTATATTAAAAAGCAGAGGCATTACTTTGCCAACAAAGGTCCATATAGTCAAAGTTATGGTTTTTCCAGTAGTCATGTATGGATGTGAGAGTTGGACTATAAAGAAAGCTGAGTGCTGAAGAATTGATGCCTTTGAACTGTGGTGTTGAAAAAAACTCTTGAGAGTCCCTTGGACTGCAGGCAGATCCGATCAGTCCATCCTAAAGTAAATTGGTCCTGAATATTCCATTGGAAGGACTGATTTTGAAGCTGAAATTCAAATACTTTGGCCACCTTTGGGACGAACTGACTGGTTGGGAAAGACCCTGATGCTTTGAAAGATTGAAGGTTGGAGGAGAAAGGTATGACAGAGCATGAGTTGGTTGGATGGAATCACTGGCTCAATGGACATGAGTTTGAGTAAACACCAGTAGTTGGTGATGGACAAGGAAGCCTGGCATACTGCAGTATGAGTGAGTGAGTGAATTCACTCAGTCTTGTCTGACTCTTTGTGTCCCCATGGACTGTAGTAGCCTACCAGGCTTCTCTATCCATGGGATTTACCAGGCAAGAATACTGGAGTGGGTTGCCATTTCCTTCTCCAGAAGATCTTCCTGACCCAGGGACTGAACCCAGGTCTCCTTCATTGTAGGCAGACGCTTTACTATCTGAGCCACCAGGGAAGTCTTGCAGTCTATGGGGATGCAAATAGTCGGTCCTGACTGAGTGACTGAAGTGAACTGAACACATAATATGGAATCTAGAATAATGGTACTGAAAAAGTTATTTACAATGCAGTAGTGGAGAAACAGACATAAAGAATAGGCTTATAGACATGGGGAGTGGGAAAGAGAGGGTGAGATGTGTAGAAATAGTAACATGGAAACCTACATAACTGTATGTAATGTAGATAGTTAATGGGAATTTGCTATATGGCTCAGTAAACTCAAACAGGATCTCTGTATCAGCCTAGAATGGTGGGAAGGGGAGAGAGGTGAGAGAGAGATATATCCCTCTCAAAAGGGAAGGGATATATGTATACCTGTGGCTGATTCATGTTGAGGTTTGACCGAAAACAACAAAATTATGTAATGCAATTATCCTTGAATTAAAAAAATACTGAGAGAAAAAAATAATTTTGTTGAGATACAAGATACAGCAATTAATTAAAATTAAATTGATTATGAAATTTTCATTAATGCACTCAGATTCTACATTTTAAACAACTTGGAAGAATCTATCATTTGTCAACTAATATTGGTTGTTAAAGAAAAAATGTCCTTGGTTGTCTAAAAATACTATTAAAATACTTGTGCTTAGCTACCTGAGAATATTTTTTTATCTGCTTCAACCAACACAACATAAAAGAAGTTGACTGAAGAAGCAGATATGAGATTACGGCCATAATGTATGAAGTCAGGTTTTAACCATAACTGCTGCAATGTAAAACAATTCAAATTTTCTCAATAATTGTTGTTTTTTTGGCACACATTATTTTTTTTTATAAAAGTATAATATCCATATTAACATGTAAGAGATTTAACTTTTCACAAATTTTAAAAATATTTTATTTCAATTTTAATTTATGACAAAACCTTTTATATTCATAATCTGCATAAGTTAAATCTTTGAGAGAGCAGTAATTTGAGAAAACTATAAAGTATTTTTTAAAGTAGAATGAGATTCTTTGCTTTATGTCTACCTTCTAATGAATTGTTTTAGTTTTGATCTAAAATTACTTTTATTTTACTTTATTTTTGTTCTTATCAGGATGTTTTTCCTGGATTTGGAATTCCATTAGGTAATATGTTTTATTTCCTACAAGGATGGCATTGCTCTTTTTTTCTAATTTTATTTCAAATAAACTGCTGTTTATCAATGAAACAGTATATTTCCTTTTTTCTGAATAATATTAATTTTTCTATTTTCCTTTTTTTCCCACAGAAGACATATTATGTTTGTCTGTGTGAATTTATTTTTATTTCTATTTTCTTGTGTTTACAGTGATTAGCATGATCTGGAATAACAATTTTAAGAAATCTGGAAATGCTTCACCTAGGACACTTTCAAATATATAATATAGGTATGTAATGTCCATATTTAAAACTGAAATAATATATGATATAGTGTATATGTTTATGTGTATATGAATATCTGATTTTTTACTCTGAAATTTCAAAATTTTCTATATTTAATTTTTTCTTCTTAATTTACTTTCTTTCTTCTAGATTTTTTCTGAGATATGATTGACTTATTGCACTCTATAATTCACAGATTTGATGTACATATATCATGAAATTATTACCACAATAATTTGGTGAACATCCATCATCTCATACAGATACAAAATTTTTAAAAACATTTTTTTTCCTTGTGCTGAGAACGTTTAGGATTTACTATCTTAGCAACTTTGATATATAACATAAACAGTGGTAATTATATTTATACTTAACTGGGAATTTGTACATTTAGACCACTTTTATCCAATTCCCATTACTCCTACACTCCCTATCCGGTAAGCACAAATCTAACGGTTTTTTATCTGAGTTTGTCTGTTTGGTGAATTTATCTACAACACTATATTAGTTCCTGGGCAACATAGTGATCTGATATATCTATACATTACAAAAATGATCACCACAATAAGTCTAGTTGCCATCTGTCACCATACAAAAATATATTATTATTGGCTGTATTTCCCAAGCTGTCATTTTTATCCCTATGACTCATTTATTTTGTAACTGGAAATATGTACCTCTTAATCTCCCTGACCTTTCTCACTCATCTCCACACTCCTCTCCCCTCTGTCAAACACCTGTTTGTTCTTTGTATATATGACTCTGTTTCTTTGTAGTTAGGTTTATTCATTTGTTTTTCTCTCCGGATTCCATTATTTTAAAAATCATTTCACTTATATCCTTCTTTTTGATGAAGTTATATATGCTATCTTTGTTTTTCAATGATTGATACAGACTTTACAATATATAAAATTTATCATTTACTTTATATCATACCATAATCTAAAATTCACTGATACCTTTATGCACATTCTGAAAGGTTCTAGTAATTTATAGTTTCATTTGCTCTTTCTCCATGTGTATTCTATTTATTTTTTCAAGGCAAAACCATTCTTGCATCTTAAACCCACTCTAACAGAACTCTTTCCCTCTCTCTGAAGCTTAGCCCTTAAAATTACTTTTGTTAAGAATTTGCTGATAGAAATATTTTTTACTGTGGTTTCTCCTGAAGTATCTTAAGACTTTTATTTGCTTTAGAACTTTAAGATCCCAGTTAATTTCTTTCAACATATTGATTACATTGTGCTCATCTTATTCTTGATGCTTACCTTGTTGATTCAGTGAGATCATTCAGTCTACCTGATATTATTTTATCTTATTTGCCTTTTTTTCTTGTGTTTGAGATTGTTTCTTATTGATTTTCGTACTTCTTTTTGGTGTATCTGAATTCTATTCTATATTGCATCTATTATTCATTTTATTTGACATTCTTTGGACATCTTCAATATGTAGATTGTCGATTATTTGCTAAATCTGATGAAATTTTATATTGTTCTATTTCTTTCAGGCATTCTAATTCATCAATTATTTTTACAAATATATAGAATGAGAACCTATTTTTATAATTAGTGTTTGATATATCTGATCTTTGCTACTTTATTTCAGATATTCTTATTATATACTACTACTTCCTCATGGTCGATTGATTTAAATCTATATTTGGTTATTTTGCCTGTTTTTTTTTCCTTAAATATTAGTTTTGACCACTTTGCTTGAAACATTATTTACAGAAGTAATTTATGGTCTAATATTAAGAAACTTCCCTCCAGATCATTCTAGTACTTTGCTCAGTACTTTGCTGTACTATATATATAACCTATGATGATAAAATTGCTTTAATCACAGTAGCTATGTCTGAGAGTAGTATGTCTGAGAGAGAATTCTACCTAATAAGACATAACTTTGTTTTCCTTACTTACATAATGGATTTAGCTGTTTTGAGTGGAATCATTTTACCAGAATGATATAGCGTTCCACCAATATTCCTTCCTATACAGCATTTTCAATCCTGGTTACTCTTTTTGATAAATAGAAAAATTTAACAGCTGGAGGTTGTCATCATTATATTCATTCCAAGGCTTGTCATCATTCTGAGAAGTGATGTCTTTCATATAAATTAACTGGTCATCATGCTGTACTTTCAGGATCATGACTTCTCTAATTTCCATCTTATTCAANTACACATCTAGATGTGTATAAGAGACAGGCGTTCCACCAATATTCCTTCCTATACAGCATTTTCAATCCTGGTTACTCTTTTTGATAAATAGAAAAATTTAACAGCTGGAGGTTGTCATCATTATATTCATTCCAAGGCTTGTCATCATTCTGAGAAGTGATGTCTTTCATATAAATTAACTGGTCATCATGCTGTACTTTCAGGATCATGACTTCTCTAATTTCCATCTTATTCAAACAAGATCTTTGATCTTAACATCATCTAGAATTCCTTTTCTTTCTACTGCTGCTTTACCATTTACAAATTCAAATATTGCTCATATTTGAGCAATTTTAAAAATAAAGAGCTTGATTTTCATAAAGAATGCAATTTCTAAATGTTATATAACTTTTTAGAGTGAGTGTTCTCTATTATATCTAACTTTAAAGAAAATATAATTTATGTAATTTTATATAGTTGATTAAACAAGTAAATAGATAAAACATGAGTTTGAAGTATCTTATTATAATAGTGTACATTTTGAGGGAATAGTTTTGTTTTCAGGAATATTGCTTTGATATATTGATTTACTTCTTAAAAGTATAAGACAATAGTGTAGTTTGAAAATAATTACTGAAAGTGGTATAGAGCAAAAATACAAATAGTTTTCAAATAAAAGAACACTTTTAATTTTTGATGAACATAAAAATGATGAAGCTATTGAATGAAAGAAATGCACAACCTAATAGCTCAGAATTATGTTTTATTTGACAAACACACCTGAGGACTTAAGCCCAGGGCACAGCCTCTCAGGTAGCTATGAAAGATTGCTTTGAAGAGGTAAGGGAGGTGTCAGGATATATAAGGATTTTGCAACAAGGATCAGAAACATGAAACAAAAAAATACTGTTAATTAAAGAAAAATAGATACCTCAGTTTAATGAATTTAGTGTTTTTCTACATATGGGAAGATGAAAGAGTCTGGANAAGGGAGGTGTCAGGATATATAAGGATTTTGCAACAAGGATCAGAAACATGAAACAAAAAAATACTGTTAATTAAAGAAAAATAGATACCTCAGTTTAATGAATTTAGTGTTTTTCTACATATGGGAAGATGAAAGAGTCTGGAATCATTGAAATCATTCCTTTGACAAGAATCTCAGCTATCTGGGACTAGTTAGCCTGTATTTTCCTCTGCTGAGTTCTCCTTTAAGCACAACTTTGTAGGTGGCTGCAATGGATGAGGGCTTGGCAGTGGGCAGCCCATTTGTCTCACCCAAAGTTCCCTCAAAGTTTACCATCATGGGCGGCTGTGGTGGTGATTTGATGGCTAAAATAACCTTTGTTTACTGATAACATTTTTCATTAACAAAGGAAAGTAATAAAAAATATTTTTATACTTTGAAATGAACAATACTGTGTTTCTTTTTTAAATCATTAAAAATACACTAAAATGAAAAGATATTGAGATTGGGGAACAGTTACTTTCATTTATTTAGATATCATTTCATAAACATAGGATATATAAAATATGGAATATTGTTGCATAAAAAGATAAAATTTAGTTTTAAATATGGAGAATGTATATTAATTTATCTAAGCAATAGAGTTATATACTACTTATTTTCATCTATACATATGAACTTTTTAGCCCCTGGTTATTTGTATTCTCACCTGAAATGTCTTTCACTTTTGTGCCTCAATCATAATAACTTATAACAGCAAGCTATTGCTAGTCTCAAGGCATTTGTATTACATATTCTGATAAACATCTCTCCCCTGGACTTTTTTTAGAAAATGATATTTTAAATTAAATGTATTTATTTTTAATTGAAAGATAATTGCTTTACAATATTGTGTTGTTTTTTGTCAAACATCAACATGAATCAGCCATAGGGGGAATCAGCTATCTCTCCTCCCTCTTGAAAATCCCTCCTACCTCCTTCCCGATCCCACTCCTCTATGTTGTTACAGAGCCCCAGTTTGAGTTCCCTGAGTCCTATAGCAAATTTCATTGGCTATCTATTTTACATGTGATAGTTTATATGTTATTCCATCCTTACATCCCACCCTCTCCTTCCTGTCTTCCCCCAGTGTCCATAAATCTATTCCCTATGTCTGTGTCCCCATTGCTGCCCTGCAAATTAATATTTTCAAAATTTTATTCAAATATGACTTATTTTGTTATGGTTTCACTGATTCCCAAATCTAAATTACTTCTGTCCACCAAGCCATCATAGTATCCTAATTGCTATGACAAAACATTTGTGAGTTTGTATGCATGCTGTGCCATGCTCAGTTGCTTCAGTTGTGTCTGACTCTTTGTTACTCCATGGACTGTAGCCCTCCAGATTCCTCTGTCCATGAGATTTTTTCCCAGCAAGAATACTGGAATGGGTTGCCATGCTCTCCAGGGGATCTTCTCTACCCAGGAATTGAACCCACATCTCCTACATTTCTTGCATTGCAAGTAGATTCTTTACCACTGTATGTGCTGTGCTGTTCTTAGTTGCTCGGTTGTGCCTGACTCTTTGTGACCTTATGGATTGTAACCTGCCAGGCTGTCCATGGGGATTCTGCAGGCAAAAATACTGGAGTGAGGTGTTGTGCTCTCCTCCAGGTAACTACAGCATACATCTATGTAAATGTGATCAGTCTAATTTGCTACAGTGTTTTTCTGTCCCATATAAAGCATTATATAATAAAGAATTTTTAGACAAAACATATACATTGCTATATTATTTTAATAAAAATTAAAAACTATTCTCAATATATTACAGGGAACATTCTTCAGAATAGATTATGTTAGGTATCTAAACAACTCTTAACATGTTTAAGAAGATTTAAACCATAGCCAAAACATTTTTAGACTACAATGGTATAAAAATAAAATCAGTGCCAGGAAGAAAACTGAAAAATTCACAAACGACAATATTTAAACTAAACAATACAATAATGGGTCAAAGAAGAAATCAAAAGTGAAATAAAAAAGCAAACCTTGAAAATAGCAAAAATAGGAACACAAAATATAATAGATGATACAAAAGTAGCTCTAAGAGGGAAATTTAAAGAGATAAGCATCTACTGTGAGACAAAAATGAAAGATCTTAAATAATCTCACTTAGTATCTCAAGGAACTAAAAACAAAATATTAAACTAAGCCTAAAGTTAGCAGAAAGAAGAAAATAACAAAGGTTAGAGTATTAATAAGGAGACTAAAATGACAATATGAAAAAAATCAATAAAAATAAGAGCTTTTTTAAGTTGGCAAATATTTAGCTAGACTAACTAAGGAATATAGAAGACTGAAACAAATAAATCAGAAATGAAAGTTGAAAGGTGAGCCTACAACTAATTCCACTGAAAAACAAAGACTCATGAGGCTACTATGAATATTTTTTTTGTCCCTTAAGCAATAAAAACTATGGTAAGGAACTGTAGTAACAGCAATATGTACTTGAGTTCATTATTTTTCAATGGTGTTTAAAGATGTTAGATCTGTTCATTAAAAGTAAAATGTAACTCAACAGTAAGGACTATGAATGTTGCCACTGGGATTATTTAGTTATAGTATTTGATAAATAAAATCATTTTTTTGTTTCAAGAAGAATCTATTTCTAACATTTTGGACTTAAAAACATTTTTTTAAAAAACTATCTGAGTAGTCAGATTAACACCAATGCATAGAGAAACACCAGACATCAAGAGGTTTTAAACTGTGTATGACTATTTTTACTTTAAATTCTAAAAATGAAACAGCACATTATGTACTGTACAAATGAGTGATCTTTCCGTAGGTATTTAAGACTAACAACTAATGTTTTATTACACAAGCAGAATTTTAATGTTCCCTCCTGGTTCTGTAATCCAACTAAGATAACTAGCTAAAGAGGGGACATTAGAGTAATAGTTTCTCATGACTCTAGATAGAGACTATTACAGAGCTGATGGCATAGAAAAAGACACCATAAAAAGACAAAAACGTCTTAATAGTCATTTCCTGGCTGTACAATAGGTGTAAATTTGCCAGCAGACTTCAGAAAAAATAATACTCTAATAGACTGAGTACAGATCAAGGTGTTTCAGACTTTTCCTGGGGTGGTGACAAGTAGGAACCCTCTGTGATTTCACCGTTCTGTGAGTAGGCAGGTATCTGACGTCCAAATAAAATCACTCTAAAGTAACCTGGGAACTGGGATAAGCACCAATACCTAAAGCAAATCAGGGAAGATTAGGCACCTATGCTGAATTAAGCAGACAAAAAATGTTAAAGAAGCAATTTTAAATATGATTAAAGCAATCAAATTCGTATTTTATTTAAAGCAGAAAATCATGAGTAAATAGAGGATCCAGTAGAAAAATGAAAACAGGAAAATATGCAAAACTTGAATGGAAAATTTCAATAATTTAGATAAAAAATCCCTGGAGATGGAAGAAACTGTTGACAAATGTGAAGATCAACTAATAGAAACTATTCAAAACAAAGAACAGTGAAAATAATTGAAGAATAACCAACAGAGCTACAATGACCTGTGGGACATTATCAAACAGTATAACAAATGGACTCTCTGAAGGAAGGTAGAGGGAGGCTTGGGAAGAAAAATAAAGAAATTGTCACACATTTCACAAGTCTTAATTAGAACATCACCTCATAGATGCAAGAAGATCGGCAATATCTAAGAAAGAAAAATGTAAAAGAAATCATCAGCTTATTTTTAATTTTGTCAAGAGATTTTCCTATGAGTAATCTACTCTTTTATTGAATAAATAGTAAAAACAATACAATAATTCCAATAGATATAATAAAATCACTGGGCAGAATTCAATACTCATTTGTGAATTAAAAAAAAAAAAAAAAANATATCTAAGAAAGAAAAATGTAAAAGAAATCATCAGCTTATTTTTAATTTTGTCAAGAGATTTTCCTATAGGTAATCTACTCTTTTATTGAATAAATAGTAAAAACAATACAATAATTCCAATAGATATAATAAAATCACTGGGCAGAATTCAATACTCATTTGTGAATTTAAAAAAAAAAAAAAAGCAATCCAAAAAGCAGAACAATTATTCTAAGCTAAAGCTATAAATATTTTCTTCAATATGATATTGGCCTTTTATTATATACACAAGCAAATTAATTCCATATGTATTATTATTAACACATCTAATTTTATATTTCAACATGAATTACTGATGCCTTTTACCTAAGACTACAGGGTCAGAGATACACTATCTAATATAACTCCAATTCAGTTCAGTTCAGTCGCTCAGTCGTGTCCAACTCTTTGCGAGCCCATGAATCACAGCACGCCAGGCCCCCCTCTCCATCACCACCTCCCGGAGTTCACTCAGACTCACGTTCATCGAATCAGTGATGCCACCCAGCCATCTCATCCTTTGTCGTCCCCTTCTCCTCCTGCCCCCAATCTTTCCCAGCATCAGAGTCTTTTCCAATGAGTCAACTCTTCACATGAGGTGGCCAAAGTACTGGAGCTTCCGCTTTAGCATCATTCCTTCCAAAGAAATCCCAGGGCTGATCTCCTTCAGAATGGACTGGTTGGATCTCCTTGCAGTCCAAGGGACTCTCAAGAGTCTTCTCCAACATCACAGTTCAAAAGCATCAATTCTTGGACGCTCAGCCTTCCTCACAGACCAACTCTCACATCTATACATGACCACAGGAAAAACCACAGCCTTGACCAGACGGACCTTAGTCAGCAAAGTAATGTCTCTGCTTTTGAATATACTATCTAGGTTGGTCATAACTATAGCCTGGTGGGCTATAGTCCAAAGGGTCACAAAGAGTTGGACATGATTGAGTGACTAAGCATACACATAAATAGATAGTGAGAAGTTATAATTTTTAGTATAGATTATGCATCCATATTTTCATAAACTTCATCATTATTATTCATAATATTTTGAGCTAAATAACTTCTCCAAAGGCAATTCTATAAAGATGTCTAGACAAGCCTGGGGATGCATGAAAGTTTTGCCTTTTAGAATCAGATATTTGATACACAATACTGTAAAGTAAAATAAAGGAAAAAAAAAAAAAAAGGAAAGGTAACCAGCAGTCTTTACAGACCTCTTTTTTAACCAAGCTAAATTGTGATTAGATTTACATATTACCTTTTTTTGGTCTGTTATAACCTCAGTGACCCTTACAACAGTAATAAGTTAAAACATGGTTGCTACTGTGATAAACATGGCAGGTACAATTCTCTTTTGCAAATCATAACTGAATACTAATTGCAAGTACATGGATCAAATAATTAATTTTTAATCTTTGTTAGTGTCCTTTAGATAGTCAAGTATAAGAAAACTACAAAATGACCATTGGTAAACTGAAAAAGAACAAGGTGCTTAAGTTTCTATTGGAACATTAGAAAACAATAGGTAACAATCCAGATCTAACTTTAGGCACTGCTCTTCCAAAGTGCAAACATTCACGAAAATTTGATTATTTTATTTTTTAAAACATTGTAGGCTAAGACCAAAAGTAATTCTCTAAAATACAATGAAGTGAGAGAGTATTTCACACAGAATAAGTATTAAAAAGTTAACTGGAGAGTTAAGGAACTGAAGAAAGGTAGCCAGAGGTTTGCTCTACTTAGGAAAACCAAATATAAGTGAAAGAGCATTGTCGCATTAGGAAGTCTAAGTGTTGAGCAGAAAATGGTAACAAATATTGTTTTCTTGAATTCCTTTCACCAAGCAGAATTCAAAAGTTTAAATGACTGAAGAACAGTTTTATTTTTTTGACTTGAGCAACCTTATTACAAAGAAAAAGATGTAGTCCCTGAAAATGTCTAGAAATCTGAGGGGGAGGGGAAACCGCTTTAGTTTTTGCCAGTATTTCCAGCTGTCTTTGTTTTATTTTTACATCAAAAATATCAGGAAATGTATTTAGCGTAAAATTTACTAATCTTAATATATATTTATGCTGCTGCTGCTAAGTCGCTTCAGTCGTGTCTGACTCTGTGTGACCCCATAGACAGCAGCCCATCAGGCTCCCCCATCCCTGGGATTCTCCAGGCAAGAACACTGGAGTGGGTTGCCATTTCCTTCTCCAATGCCTGAAAGTGAAAAGTGAAAGTGAAGTCGCTCAGTTGTGTCTGACTCTTCACAACCCCATGGACTACAGCCTACCAGGCTCCTCTGTCCATGGAATTTTCCAGGCAAGAGTACTGTAGTGAGGTGCCATTGCCTTCTCCTGATATATATGTATATACATGTGTATATGTATAAAATAGAGATGGCCATTTCTATATGCACAAGTCAAGTATGTCAGAGTCCTTTATGTAAGGAAACTGATTATTCATTGTTTGATTGATTTGGCTCCTCCCAAACCCCAAAGTTATCTTCATTAATAGTTTGTTGTACTGCAGGATGACTGAACAGCAGCTTGATCTTCTTGTATAAAGTCTTTGAAGCATTTTAGCAACTAACATCTTAATAGAAATTTTTATGCTTTGATTTATTTACTGCCAAAAGCATTCAGTCAAGACTTCATTCATCTTATTTGGCTAGTCTAATTTTGTTGCATAAAAATGAAAGTTCTCTGAAATTTCCTTTGAAAATTATAAACATGCAAAAAGGTCACTTCTCTTGGCATATTTTGTTGTGAATAAAAGCTGAGCTGCTAGGAGACTGTTTCTAAGACACATCAGTGAGCAAAACCACTATCATGCTGAGGTTTGACAGAAATAGCAAAATTCTATAAAGAAATTATCCTTCAATAAAAAATAAATACATTTTTAAAAAGATAATTTCCAAAGCAACAACAACAATGCTATCATAGTTGGCTACAGCCTTGATGCATTAGAGCTTTCATTTAAGAGAGCAGATAAACAGTCATAAGTGCCTTCACTATATATCTCAAAGGCAGTAGGAAAGAGGAATTAACAAATTTATGTATGGTTTATTTGGAATACTAAAACATAATTCTGTATTTGATTTAATTAATAATATCCAAACTCAAGCTGTTATCAAGCTGTCCTCACAGTTGTTTCATGAAGCTTGAATGAAATATTAGATTCATTATTATATTTTCCTTTACTAATAATACCTAATCTATACTTTTATAAATTAAGCAGAACCATTTATGAATTTTCAAATGTTTCAGGGAGAAGTCTCTTGATTAGGAATATTTGGTAACCATATATCATGTTGACTATCGTTTTCTAATGCCTAACGTAGTGTCTGGAATAATGACTATATACATTATAAAAATTCTGATTGAATTTTGACTAAAGAAGAATATACCTGTATTTGGAAGCCAAAAAAAGAAGAAGAAATTTCATGTCACTAGTAAATAAACTCGGAGAAGCTGATGTCACCCCACTCCAGTACACTTGCCTGGAAAATCCCATGGACAGAGGAGGCTGATAAGCTGCAGTCCATGGGGTCGTGAAGAGTCAGACATGACTGAGCGACTTCATTTCACTTTTCACTTTCATGCATTGGAGAAGGAAATGGCAACCCACTCCAGTGTTCTTGCCTGGAGAATCCCAGGGACAGGGGAGCCTGGTGGGCTGCCGTCTATGGGGTCACACAGAGTCGGACACGACTGGAGTGACTCAGCAGCAGCAACAGCAGTAAATAAACTTCTGTTTCTTCAAATTGCCTATTAACTGGTAGAAAAATAAGCTTGTAGCAGTAATTTCTCAAAAAATTCAGCAACCCACCACTCTTGGTTGTTCACTTTTATTTATGACAGATTTTCCCTGAATGGAAAAAAATTTAAAAAAATGAAATGATACTTTTGTTTTTAGCAGTTACTTTGATATTACTGTAATGTTTTAGCATAGAAATAGTACTATAGTACTATGGGTAGAGAAATAAGTTGTAAGATGTCAAAGAGAGCTGGAGTAGCCTATGATTCACTGTGTAAAGGAATTATTGCAGTGTCCTCAATGTTCTAGAAATAGAATGTCCTCACAATAAAGACATTTGGTTGTTTTATTTTTAATTAATGTATTTATTTTCATTGGAGGCTAATTACTTTACAATATTGTAGTGGTTTTTGCCATACATTGACATGAGTCAGCCATGAATGTACATGTTGTTTTCTAAATGAGATACATTTTCAATAAATATTCATATAATTCATGTAATTTCCTAGATACTATATATTTCTGGTAGTATTTTCCTTACTCTAAGTTGTTATTTGATCTGCATAGCTTGTGTATGCATGCATACATTCTAAGTTGCTCAGTCATGTCTGACTCTTTGTGACCCCATGAATCATAGCCCGTCAGATTCCTCTGTCCATATTATTTTCCAGGCAAGATTACTGGACTGGCCATTTCCTATTCCAGGGAACTTCCCAACCCAGAAATCAAAACCTTGTCTCCAACATCTCCTGCGTTGGCAGGTGGATTCTTTTATTTATTTATTTTAATTGGAGGATAAATTCTTTACAATATTGTGATAGTTTTTGCCATACATTAACATAAATCGGTCACAGGTATACATGTGTCACCCTCATTCCTGAACACCTTTACCATCTCCCTACCCATCCTATCCCTCTGGGTTGTCCCAGAGCACTGGCTTTGGGTGCCCTGCCTCATTCATGGATAATGGATGGCCAGGGCAGGTAGATTCTTTACCACTGTGCTTGTTAAATAAAAAGTTGGAAATATATTGAGTGCCATGAAACCAGAAATAAAATTGCATATTTTCAATTTTCAATGACTATATTCCCATAGTATTAATCAAGATGTATCAATAGAACATTAAAAGTTGGTGGTGTAGTGCAATCACAATATTGATACATTTGTATTGATTTGAGTTTCTATTAAGTTCAATTTAAGTCTGAATTTGGCAATAAGGAGTGCATGATCTGAGTCACAGTCAGCTCTTTGTCTTGTTTCTATGGAATAATATATGTAGCATTTAAAAACACTAATATAAAGCATACTTAAATTTTCTTGGCATAAAAAAAATTGGCACTACAGACAAAAACATTAAAATAGAGTAACAATGAGGTGAAGTGTTAGCCACTTAGTCATACCCAATTCTTTGTGACCTTATGGACTGTAGCCCACCACACTCCTCTCTCAGTGCAATTCTCCAGGCAAGAATACTGGACTGGGTTGCCATTCCTTTGTCCAGAGGATCTTCCTGA
>SJYX01000696.1:148692-172160 GCA_006410675.1 Oreotragus oreotragus | reverse complement strand
AAAAAAAAAAAAAGCTTTTAATAAGATTTCAACCAAAAGTGGAAAAGGTCGAAGCCAAAGGTGGCAAAAAGGGGTACTACCCCCAAGTCATTACTGAAACAACTCCAATCTGCTAGCAACACTGCATCTAGAAAAAGCCTGGCCAGGAATTTAAAAGGAAATCTTAGATAATTAAATGGCTACAGGGACATTTGAAAAGCTCCAACATATCTCTGGACATCTAAAATACTGCAAAAGCATGCACACAGCTCATGAAAGACTTGGTTAAGAAGAAAGCTACTTTAATTTTTGACTGAACCTGAGGCCCTTAGCAAGCAGGAAATGAAAGCTAAGGCTATCTTATAAATGACCTGAAATTTGAAAGCAGGTCGTCTTACACAGATCCCCTTGCAAAGGT
The DNA here is from genome assembly GCA_006410675.1 of Oreotragus oreotragus. Taxonomy (NCBI): domain Eukaryota; kingdom Metazoa; phylum Chordata; class Mammalia; order Artiodactyla; family Bovidae; genus Oreotragus; species Oreotragus oreotragus. The sequence goes on along the minus strand of SJYX01000696.1, from coordinate 171,763 downwards.
AGAATATATATAAACAATGTATTAAAGGATATTTTCTCATCAAAACTGGGACTGGCTGACCACTTAATTATACTGAATCAGAGGTGACTCATAAGATGGAAGGTTTAAAATAGAATTATTTTAAATTTAAAATGTTATTTTAAATTTTTGAGTTGAAAAATTTCAGAGAATTCAGCAGTTACATACTATAGAAATAAAGAATCTTTAGAAGTAGTCCAAGTAAGTCTTTGAACAAATATACAGCAATAAGAGAAACAATAAAATTCCAACATCCCTGAAATCTGAGCAGTGGGATAAGACTTAATGCCAAAGTTGTTACAATTTATTTTCTAAAATGTTCAATTTTCCACACATAAAAAATTGAGATATGGAAAAAGAAAAGAAATGTGTCACATAAAAAGGCAAAAAGGAGTTATAAAATAATATCCACGAGGGTCCTCAGCTTTTAGACTTAGTTCGTAAAAGCTCTAAATCATCTATTAAAAATCTTTAAAAAGCTAAAGGAAATCACATCTAAAGAAATAAAGAGTAATATGACAACGATGTCTCACCAAAATTTAAAATAAAAAAGAACCAAATAGAAATAGGTTTGCAACTGAAAGTTACAATAACTGAAAAAAAAAAATTATTAGAGGGAATCAGAAACAGATTCAAGCTAACAGAAGAAAAACTCATCAAATGTCACAATTCAAGAGAGATTATCCAGTCCGGGCAGCAGAGAATGAAATAAATGAACAAGTCCACAGAGACTTGTAAACAGGAACAGGAAACCAACATATGCAGAATGGGAATTTCATGAGAGAAGAGAGAAAGAAAGAAAGAAAAGATATTTGAAGAAATATTGGTCAAGAATGTCCCAAATTTCATGAAAAATACTAGTCTGCTCATCCAAAAATGTCAGTGATCTTCAGATAAAATAAATTTAAATATCATCATACCTAAAAAATATCATAGGCCAATAGAGAAGAGTCAAAGATGAAGAGAAAATCTTCAAAGCAACAAAACAAAAGCTACTTATATATACATACAAACACTTCTGAACAAAATGTAAAAGCTGACTTTTATCAGAATATGTGGAGTCAAAAAGCACTGCAACAAAATATGCAAAGTGTTGAAAAAATGTCTGCAGACTTCTCAGAAAAGCTCATGTATTTTAGGGCTCTCCTTGATACATGTTTGTACTAGTTCTGTCTTCCTGATGGGCTCATCATTTTATCATTATAAAATGTCTCTTTTTCTCTAGAATCAATTTGCCTTAAAGTCTATTTTGTCTGTTATTGATATAGCCTCCTAAGCTACAAACATACCGTGAACTTCCTGACGTTCAAGCTGGTTTTAGGGCTTCCCTGGTGGCTCAGAGGTTAAAGCCTGTCTCTTATACACATCTAGATGTGTATAAGAGACATAAAAAAAAAAAGTTACTTAATTAGCTTTCCCACTTCCAATTCACTTTACAACCATGTCAAAATATATACACAATCTTTTCTGTTTTATTGTTTTAGTTTTGGAAAATAACTAGAAATTTTGTATGGTAACATGTATCAGATTCACAATGTTTATGAGGGAAGCTCTTACATTAGAAAATATACAGATAAATAAAATACAACCATGATTTTGAAGACTAGAGAATAATATTTAGAGAACTGATTGGAAAAAATAATTGGAAAATTAGAGAAAAACTAGAGAACATGAACAATTAATCATAACATTGTAAAGAGAAATGTTGCAAATAAATTTTTATATTCAGTAAAGAGAAAGTACATCCTGAGAAAATGCATCAGTTTTGATCAAAAGATTTCTTCAAAGATAAATATCACTTTTAAAAACATTTTAACTTTGACATATTTTATCCTTTGTTCACTCCACTTCACTTATGGATTTAAAATGAATGGAAAGCCTATAAAATTATGGCAGTTTTTATATTAAGAATAGCAAATGTTTTACATTAGGTTAATGCTATCTTCTAGAGTTTCTGAGTACTATATGACTATTTTGCTCAAAACCAAGTGGTCACATTATGATACAAACTTGGAAATATTCTATAGTACAACACTTTATATTATATTTTGTATCATTTTTATAAACATTTATATTGCTGCTATCAATTTTCTTGTTGTACTAGCTTCCTATTTTTTGTCCCATATTTTAGTTTCCTGTGACTTGGACAAGTGAGTTTAAAAGCTTAGCAAGTTCCCCAACACTCCAGACAAAAAGTAGGGGGTGCATTGGTCTTCTATTTTCAAAAGCATATATGGTCTGCTTGCATGAATAGAAATGTAATGATAGAAATTGTTATATATGAACAACTGCAACCACAAAGGTGTTTTTAGTATTTGCAGACAAGAAGTATTCAAACACAAAAGGGGCATTATGGGAAAAAACAGACACAAAATACAAAACACTCAAATTATAAAGAGAGCTAAAGGGAAATAAAAAGGGGGTGGGGAAATCCCAGTGATACAAGAAGGTGCACAACTAACTTTTTACAGGTAATATTAGTGGAGGCAAATCTCAGTAGAAATCTACTGATGGTAACAACAAATAATATGAAGCTTGAGCCAGTTTACTAGCAGGGAATAAACCTAAGTGTTCTACTTTAAAGTAAATAATCCCAGCACAGATGGCAGGGTTGGAAAACACCACAGGTCAGGTAAAAGGAGTCAACTACATTTCAACAAATTAAATGTGAAATTTCATTGTGCAATCCTGACTGGGACAGTACAGAATTTAATTTCAAATTCTCAATGGCTACGAAATGCCATTTGTTTCTTAGCTGGAGGAAGAACTGGTAACTTTTAATGCACCCCTCCTTTATGCCTAAGTGTGTGTGTTAGTTGTTCAGTCGTGTTTGACTCTTTGTGACTCCATGGGCTATAGCTCATCAGTCTCCTCTGTCCATGAAATTCTCCAGGCAAAAATACTGGAGTGTGTTGCCAGTTCCTGCTCCACTTTCTGCCTGTGAATCCACTTAAACTGTGTTTATAAAGACATGCTTAAACTGACACTCTTCAGGAGATTTGTTCAAACTCAACAAACCTTTCTTTTCCTTTGAATAAAAGTGCTAGTTTAAAATTCATTTAGACACAAGTTTTCAATCTAAATCTACAAGGCATTTAAGAAAACATTTTTAGGGAGCTAATTAAAAAAAAAAAAACATGAAAGCATTTCTTCATAATATNTTCACTTTCTGCCATAAGGGTGGTGTCATCTGCATATCTGAGGTTATTGAGATTTCTCCCAGCAATCTTGATTCCAGCTTGTGTTTCTTCCAGTCCAGCGTTTCTCATGATGTACTCTGCATAGAAGTTAAATAAGCAGGGTGACAATATACAGCCTTGGCGTACTCCTTTTCCTATTTGGAACCAGTCTGTTGTTCCATGTCCAGTTCTAACTGTTGCTTCCTGACCTGCATACAGATTTCTCAAGAGGCAGGTCAGGGGGTCTGGTATTCCCATCTCTCACAGAATTTTCCACATTTTATTGTGATCCACACAGTCAAAGGCTTTGGCATAGTCAATAAAGCAGAAATAGATGTTTTTCTGGAACTCTCTTGCCTTTTCCATAATCCAGCAGATGTTGGCAATTTGATCTCTGGTTCCTCTGCTTTTTCTAAAACCAGCTTGAACATCAGGAAGTTCACAGTTCATGTATTGTTGAAGCCTGGCTTGGAGTTTATGTACCCATTAATAAATGTCCAATATTAATAACTAAGTGGATATAACATTAAAGTAATTTAAAATATCCCATTATCAATAATACCAAGCCACCCGGGACTTCCCTGGTGGCTAAGTGGTAAAAAATCCTTCTGTCAATGGAGGAAACAAGGTTCCATTACTGGTCCAGGAAGATCCTACATGCTGCAGAGTAAATAAGCCCAAGCACCATAACTACTGAGACTGTGTTCTAGAGCCTAAGAACCACAATTACTGAGTTCATGTACTGCAAATTCTGAAGTGCACATGCCCTAGAGCCCTGCTTTGCAATGAGAGAAGTCACCTCAATAAGAAGCCTGCACATTGCAAGCAGAATATCCCATGCTCACTGCAACTTCAAACAAACCCATGAAGCAACCAAGACACAGCACAGACAAAAATAAATGAATAAAATTATTTTTAAAAGTAATAATACCAAGACCCAAACCAGAGAAATCACAAAGATACATTTTAAACATATATTTTTGTTCTTTTTGTATATTTGTGGCTGCACGGGAGCAGGAGGCCCAAGAGGAGCTACTCAATGTTCAAGCTCAAGAGGGGTGGGAGGGAGTAGATACCCCTTGTCCAATGTAAGGAGCAGTGGTTGTGCTTTGCTTGAACAGCCATGAAGGGATACCCCATGTCCAAGGTAAAAAATAGAAAAAAAAAAAAAAAAGTAACATGGTAAGTGTTGCAAGAGGGCATCAGAGGGCAGACACACTGAAACCATACTCACAGAAAACTAGTCAATCTAATCACACTAGGACCACACCCTTGTCTAACTCAATGAAACTAAGCCATGCCCTGTGGGGCCACCTAAGATGGGCGGGTCATGGTGGAGAGGTCTGACAGAATGTGGTCCACTGGAGAAGGGAATGACAAACCACTTCAGTCTTCTTGCCTTGGGAACCCCATGAACAGTATGAAAAGGCCAAATGATAGGATACTGAAAGAGAAACTCCCCAGGTCAGTAGGTGCACAATATGCTACTGGAGATCAGTGGAGAAATAACTCCAGAAACAATGAAAGGATGGAGCCAAAGCAAAAACAATACCCAGTTGTGCGTGTGACTGGTGATAGAAGCAATGTCTGATGTTATAAAGAGAAATATTGCACAAGAGCCTGGAATGTTAGGTCCATGAATCGAGGCAAATTGGAAGTGGTCAAACAAGAAATGAAAAGAGTGAAAGTTGACATTCTAGGAATCAGCGAACTAAAATGGACTGGAATGGGTGAATTTAACTCAGATGACCATTATATCTACTACTGTGGGCAGGAATCCCTCAGAAGAAATGGAGTAGCCATCATGGTCAACAAAAGAGTCCGAAATGCAGTACTTGGATGCAATCTCAAAAACNAAGAGTGAAAGTTGACATTCTAGGAATCAGCGAACTAAAATGGACTGGAATGGGTGAATTTAACTCAGATGACCATTATATCTACTATTGTGGGCAGGAATCCCTTAGAAGAAATGGAGTAGCCATCATGGTCAACAAAAGAGTCCAAAATGCAGTACTTGGATGCAATGTAAAAAATGACAGAATGATCTCTGTTCATTTCCAAGGCAAACCAATGAATATCACAGTAATCCAAGTCTATACCCCAACCAATAACTCTGAAGAAGCTGAACTTGAAAGGTTCTAGGAAGACCTACAAGACCTTTTAGAACTAACACCCAAAAAAGATGTCCTTTTCATTATAGGGGACTGGAATGCAAAGGTAGGAAGTCAAGAAACACCTGGAGTAACAGGCAAATTTGGCCTTGGAATGCAGAATAAAGCAGGGCAAAGACTAATAGAGTTTTGCCAAGAGAACGCACTGGTCTTAGCAAACACCCTCTTCCAACAACACACGAGAAGATTCTACACACGGACATCAACAGATGGTCAATACCGAAATCAGTTTGATTATATTCTTTGCAGCCAAAGATGGAGAACCTCTATACAATCAGCAAAAACAAGACTGGGAGCTGACTGGCTCAGATCCTGACCATTTTATTCCCAAGTTCAGACTTAAATTGAAGAAAGTAGGGAAAACTGCTAGACCATTCAAGTGAAGTCGCTCAGTTGTGTCCAACTTTTTGCGACTCCATGGACACCAGGCTCCTCCATCCAGGGGATTTTCTAGGCAAGAGTACTGGAGTGGATTGCCGTTTCTTTCTCCAGGGAATTTCCTGACCCAGGGATCGAACCCAGATCTCCCATATGGTAGACAGATGCTTTCTGTCTGACCCACCACTTGATCTTAGCCAAAAGACCAAGAAGTGACCATTCAGGTATGACCTAAATCAAACCCCTTATGATTATACAGTGGAAGTGAGAAATAGACTTAAGGGACTAGATCTGATAGACAGAGTGCCTGATGAACTATGGACTAAGGTTCACGACATTGTACAGGAGACAGGGATCAAGAGCATCCCTACGGAAAAGAAAGGCAAAAAAGGAAAATGGCTGTCTGGGTAGGCCTTACAAATAGCTGGGAAAAGAGGAGAAGTGAAAAACAAAGGAGAAAAGGAAAGATATAAGCATCTGAATGCAGACTTCCAAAGAATAGCAAGGAGAGATAAGAAAGCCTTCCTCAGCAATCAATGGAAAAAAAATAGAGGAAAACAACAGAATAGGAAAGACTAGAGATCTCTTCAAGAAAATTAGAGATACCAAGGGAACATTTCATGCAAAGAAAGGCTTGATAAAGGACACAAATGGTATGGCCCTAACAAAAGCAGAAGTTATTAAGAAGAGGTGGCAAGAATACACAGAAGAACTGTACCAAAAAATATCTTCATGATCAAAATAATCATGATGGTGTGATCCTGCACCTAGAGCCAGACATCCTGGAATGTGAAGTCAAGTGGGCTTTAGAAAGCATCACTATGAACAAAGCTAGTGTAGGTGAAGAAATTCCAGTGGAGCTATTTCAAATCCTGAAAGATGATGCTGTGAAAGTGCTGCACTCAATATGCAAGCAAATTTGGAAAACTCAGCAGTGGCCACAGGACTGGAAAAGGTCAGTTTTCATTTCAATCCCAAAGAAAGGCAATGCCAAACAACACTCAAACTACAGCATAATTGCACTCATCTCACATGCTAGTAAAGTAATGCTCAAAATTCTCCAAGCCAAGCTTCAGCAGTATGTGAACTGTGAACTTTCAAATGTTCAAGCTGGTTTTAGAAAAGGCAGAGGAACCAGAGATCAAATTGCCAATATCCACTGGATCATGGAAAAAATGAGAGAGTTCCAGAAAAATATCTATTTCTGCTTTATTGTGTATGCCAAAGCCTTTGACTGTGTGGACCACAATAAACTGTGGAAAATTCTAAAAATGATGGGAATACCAGACCACCTGACCTGCCTCTTGAGAAATCTGTATCAAGTAAGGAAACAACAATTAGAAGTGGACATGGAACAACAGACTGGCTCCAAATAGGAAAAGGAGTACGTCAAGGCTATAGATTGTCACCCTGCATATTTAACTTATATGCAGAGTACATCATGAGAAATACTGCTCTGGAAGAAGTACAAGCTGGAATCAAGATTGCCGGGAGAAATATCAATAATCTCAGATATGCAGATGACACCATCCTTATGGCAGAAAGTGAAGAGGAACTAGAAAGCCTCTTGGTCATAGTGAAAGAGGACACTGAAAAAGTTGACTTAAAACTCAACATTCAGAAACCGAAGATTATGGCATTTGGTCCCATCACTTCATGGGAAATAGATGGAGAAACAGTGAAAACAGTGTCAGACTTTATTTTTTGGGGCTCCAAAATCACTGCAGATGGTGACTACAGCCATGAAATTAAAAGACGCTTACTCCTTCGAAGAAAAATTATGACCAACCTAGACAGCATATTGAAAAGCAGAGACATTACATTGACAACAAAGGTCCATCTAGGCAAAGCTATTGTTTTTCCAGTGGTCATGTGTGGATATGAGAGTTGGACTGTGAAGAAAGCTGAGTGCTGAAGAACTGATGTTTTTGAACTGTGGTGTTGGAGAAGACTCTTGAGAGTCCCTTGGACTGCAAGGAGATCCAACCAGTCCATCCTAAAGGAGATCAGTGTTTTTTATTCATTGGAAGGACTGATGTTGAAGTTGAAACTCCAGTACTTTGGTCATGTGATGTAAAGAGCTGACTCATTTGAAAAGATTTTGATTCTAGGAAAGATTGAGGGCAGAGGTAGAAGGGGATGACAGAGGGAGAGATGGCTGGATGGCATCACAGACTCAATGGACATGAGTTTTGGTAAACTCTGGGAGTTGGTGATGGACAAGGAGGTCTGGCATGCTGCAGTTCATGGGGTCACAACATGTGGAACACGACTGAGTAACTGAACAGAACTGAAGAAGCTGAATACATACCCATATCCAAGCAGTTTATCAGGCAGTGAGTACATCTCACCAATCAATAGAGTTATGCTATTTAGACATAATTCATCATGGTCTTTGGCCAAGCCAAGATGTATCCATTTTGACGAGTTCTTTGGCATGAGACAGTAACCAGTAGTTGGCTAGACTTAATATTGAAAAAAGTAGAAAACAATATGTTTTAGCATTAATAACTTTAATAATTAATAACTGTAATGGCTTTTTGGGAGGAAGCATTGCTGGTGCTTTTCCTGTTCACTTAATCTTCCTCAAAGAATATTCAATCATGTCTGCTGCTACACATAATTTCCCAATTCTTTCCCCAAAGCAGCATTTATGCCATAGTGCAATATTTCAGTCTTAAAATCCACCATTTTCTCATAATTATTTCCTATTCCAGAGAATGTTTCAGGAACTGAGGTGGGTTCTTAATATTTGATATCTCATAGTTTTTATATGAATATTAGGTATTGTATCTTTGTCTCTAGAAAACAAATCTGAACTTCAAAAATTGTAGTTGGGTTACTTGTTCAATGTTATATCACTGTTAGTTTTCACCTCAGGTTTTTTCTTAAAAAAATTGTGCACTGGCTTTTTAATTTGATTTTGTATCACTGTCTTCTGAGTCCATATTGTTGATCTTGGAATACACTTCCCCTCACTCTCTCTCATACACACAAACACACTCCTCACCCCTTATTCTCCTCCCTCCTCCTCTCTCCCCATTTCTTCTGTCTTTCTACATCCTACCCATCTTTAACAATTTTATTTCCACAAACTGTCTTTTAATTCTTCCCTAGGAATAAGCTCGCAATGCCTGCCCTAGTACAATCTCCATTTACTACAATGAAACTATTATCTATGATCTTGGTTTTATTATTATCTCCTAATATAACTGAAAGGTCACTTGAAACTCAACATTAAAAAAAAAAAAAAAGCTGTGATCTTGGCATCTAGCCCCATTACTTCATGGCAAATAGATGAGGTAAAAGTGGAAACAGTAACAGATTTTATTTTCTTGGGGTCAAAAATCACTGTGGATGGTGACTGCAGCTATGAAATTAAAAGACACTTGCTCCTTGCAAGGAAATCTATGACAAACTTAGACAATGTGTTAAAAAGCAGAGACATCACTTTGCTGACAAAGATCCATATAGTCAAAGCTATGGTTTTCCAGTAGCCATGTACAGATGTGAGAGTTGGACCATAAAGAAAGCTGAGCACCAAAGAATTGATGCATTTTGATTGTGGTGCAGGAAAAGATTCTTGAGAGTCTCTTGGACTGCAAGGAGATCAAACCAGTCGATCCTAAAGGAAATAAACCCTGAATCTTCATTGGAAGGACTGATATTGAAGATTAAGCTCCAATATTTGGCCACCTGATGCAAAGAGTCAACTCATTGGAAAAGACCCTGATGCTGGAAAAGATAGAAGGCAAAAGAATAAGGAGGCATTGAGGATTAGACGGTTAGATAGCAACACCAATTCAAAAGAGATAAATCTGAGCAAACTCTAGGAGATAGTGAAGGAAAAAGGAGCCTACATACTGCAGTCCATATTGTCACAGAGTCAGACATGACTTAGTGAATGAACAGCAACAACAGACTAATGAAACATTAATCTGAATTGCTCGCACAAGCTCTGTCTCAGGCCTGAAAGCATCTATGTGTGTGTTTGTGCGTGCACTTAATAATTCTTTTGCATTATATTTTACATTAGAAAAAGAACATATTGCATGTTTAGTTCCGTGAGTTTTGACAAATGTATGCACCTATATAATAAACACTTGAATTAAAATAAAAAATATATCGACTGACCAAAAATATTCCTTCATATGTTTAGACAGTCAAATCTTCTTCACTTCCATCCCCAGTCTACAGTGATCTTATTTCTATAATGTTACAGTATTTTCCCTGTTGAAGAGTTTCATATAAATGAAATAATAAAAAGTGTAAATGTTGTTTCTGGCTTTATTCATGTAGCATAATATTTTTGAGATTCATCATTTTGTTGTGTCAATATCATTAGTTTGTTCCTGTTTTATTGCTGGTTGGAAATGCATTGTATGCATATGCCAGGATTTGTTTATACAAAATCTGTTGATGGGCATTTGGCTTACTTCCAATGTTTTTATGGACATATGTTTTCATTTCTCTGGGGTAAATATCTAAGAGTATAATTTTGTTGGATCAAAATGGCTTCTGTTAGATTAATTATTTTTGCATCTATCAGCTTATTGGATACACCTCATTATCTTTGTTTTCTAGCAGTTGTTCTAGGATTACTTATAGAGAGAGTTTTTGTGCTAATTTTTATCTGTATAGCTCACATATTTAATGCAGTGCTACAGAGTTTTTGTTTGTTTCTTTTAAACCAATTTCAATAATATAAAAAGAAGAGAGACAAGAAAAATAGTTAACACAGATAAACTTTGGTATTTGCTAGGTACATAAGTAAGTGCTTTTCATATACTAAAACATTTCATCTTAACAATATATGATAGATTTCAGACAAGCTGGGACTCAGGACACTTTGCTGCAGTGCTGCAATGTTTACAATTGGATAAACCTCTCTTCTAAGCAATAAAGTACAAAAATATTTTATGGAACTAAAAATAACTGTGTGCATGTGAATTTGGGGCAAATTATAGACAAAAGATACAAAAACAACAACAAACCGACCGCCATTTCAGAAGTACCTGGAGGAAAACAGGGTTGTGGGAACAAAATCAGGGTACTGAGCAAGTTCCCTGCACTCAACATCACCAGAGGAATGAACAAAAAACCTAAGCCAGTTCTCTGATCCAACCCTTGGATCCACCCTACCCTCAATCCATATAAGGAACAATCTCCCTCTAACCCTGTCTTGGAGAGTGAGTGAGCAAGGGAACCTGTTACTTGTTCTCCCTCCCCTCTGCTGCAGCAGGGGCCCTAACAAAGCCTTTCCTAAATTTCATGTTTGGTCGTTGGTCAACTTCTACTGATTGCAGAAAGCCAAGAATCCTGGTTGGTATCAGATTCTACTACTATCACTGCCATTTACAGAGAATTTGAGAGACTTGCTTAAGGTCTTACACTTGCACAAGGTCTTCCACTCTTCTAACTAAGAGTGGAAATAGGATTTAAACGAGGTAACCTTAATCTAAAGCTGTATGCTTTACCAGTCTGTATATGGCCTTCATGACATTCCACTATAACATATATCACTATTTAGTGAAAAGTAAAAGTATATGAAAGGAAAGACAATTGTTATAGAAGAACAAAGGAATGATTTTTGGGAGCAGTATTTAATTTTAAAACAAACGTTTTCTCCCCTGTACTTTCAAATATTTTGAAATATAATAAAATATATTATTCTTTAAAATATATTTTAAAAATAAGTATTAGTGGGGTATAATTTTTATTAAAAATGAGTGTAGGTTATCTATAGTTGTATATTTTAAATTTGCATATATGCTATATATACCCATATATTTATGTTTGTATATAATAACCACCACTCTTGTCCTTTTTATCACCCCTGAAATTTCTCTTGTACTTTAGCATTTCATTTTCTCAACTCTCCCCCAGACAACCATCTATCTACAATCACTATCACTATAGATCAGATTTGTTTTTTCTAGAAACTCACATAAGTGGAATAATACAGTATGCATACCTTTTTCCTATTTTCATTTCCCAGTGTAATTTTTGAGATTAATTCATCTCATTGCATCATATAGCCCCCCTTTATTGCTGAGTAGTAGTTGTCTCTTACATGAATATACTACAATTTGTATACAATCACATGTTGGTTACTGAAATGAAGCATTAATGAATACTCCATACAAGTATTTTTGTAGAAATGTAGTTTAAGTACTTTTTGTTAAAATTAGGAGTAATTTGTTTTCTGTGTGTGTGTGTGTGTGTGTGTGTGCGTGCACGCACACTTGTATGCTCCATCACCTAGTCTTGCAGGACTCTTTGCAACCACAGGGACTGTGGCCCACTGGGCTCCTCAGTCCTTGGTATTTTTCAGGCAGGAATACTGTAGTGGGTTGCCATTACCCCTACAGGGGATCCTCCCAACCTAGGGAATAAACCTATATCCCTCGAGTCTCCTGAACTGGCAGGCAGATTCTTTACAATTTAAGCATCTGTAAAGCCCTTAATTTGTGTCACACAGCCAGTAAAATCTTAACCTTGTAAGAATGTATCAAACTGCTATCCATTCTGGTGATAATGTTGAACACTGCATAAGATCTGTTCTCTCAGGGAAAAAAAAAAAAAAAGATAGATTAAGAAGTCATCCTACACATTTGTTTTCCAAATTCTCTCCCCTGGCCATCTTTTTGTGTTTTAGAAAAATTGTTCCTTGATCTTGTAAAACATGAGGAACTAGAAATAATACATTTATGTGATATATTGCTACTGTTTAGTTATATTTGAAGTGTTCTCAAACAGGAAGAGATACACAGTCTTTCCCACATTTAATTTGTATGGTAAATTATTGCTAATGTAAATATTTAAGAAATTGTGTATGGAAAATATCTATCAAATTGTCAGTGCTTCACAGTTTATAGGATGGTTCTGAGCTCTAAAGCTACTTTGACTAAAATCAGGCAACAGTATAGTAATATGTCAAAATTTGAATTTAACTCCTTCTCAGTAAGTAGTTTTCCTCTGGGGCACTCTCATTACTTATTTAAGGAGCTTTATTAATTTACATATATTAAGCAGTTGCTTTCAATGCAATATATATAGTTGATATTCTTGAAAAGTTTTGCTATTTTTCTAAATATGTGCTTATTACGTTTAATTAGGTCTTCCCTGGTGGCTTAGTCGATAAAGAATCCACCTGCAATGCAGGGCACTAAGCTTCTATCCCTTCATTGAGAAGATCCCCTGAAGAAGGGAAGGGTAACCCACTCCAATATTCTTTCCTGGAGAATTTCATGGACAGAAGATCCTGGCGGGCTATATAGTCCGTGGGGTCACAAGTGTCAAACAACACCTAGTGACTAAACTACAAACACCATGGTTAATTAGGTCTTAGGAATATATTTTATGTGAGGATTTTTTTTTTTTCTCTGTAAAGATTGTAATTAAGTATTTTTATAAAATAGATGAAATATACCCTTTTCTTTAAAAAAATATGTTAATTATTACATTCAGAGATAATATTGGGGGGGAGATTGACTTTTGTCTTATATGTCATCATCATCATCATCACACATGCTCAGTTGTGTCTTACTCTTTGTGACTCCATAGACTATAGCCTGCAAAGCTCCTCTGTCCATAGAATTTTCCCAGCAAGAATACTGGAGTAGATTGCCTTTTGTTTTTCCAGGGGATTTTCCCAACCAAGGGATTGAACCCACTTATCATGCATCTCCTGCATTGGCAAAGAGATTCTTTACCTCTGAGCCACCTGAGAAGTGTGTCATTCAAAGTACAGAACTTCCTTGTCAGTTATACTTGTCTTATTATGAAAACTGATCTATCTTTCACTTTTGAAAATGATAAATTACAAATTAGTCACAGTCATTTTAAGTTTTTGTCATGTAATGACATTTTATGTTTTACTTCAATGCCTTCCTGAAAATTCTTGCAGTCAACTGTAGGCCAAACTGCTTCTTTTTTAACAAAGAGTAATTTCAGTTATCCATGGAAAGAACTATACCAGGTAACTATGGGGACATACATTGGAAGGCATAACTGTAAACACCTTAGAAGCCATACAAGTGCACAGAGTCAGAATTTCTAAACATTAGTGAATAAAAAACTGGATTCATGAGACCATTAACCCCACATGGAGCAGAAAAAAGATAATTACACAGGACTCAGTAAACTAATGAGAAACTGTTGTGGTTTATATTTGGCATATTGTTGATGATTTAGTGTTTCATTTTCTTTTCCTTAATGCATTGCCTAGAGGAGCGATCCCACGTTGAAGGTCAGGACAGCGGCAGTAAGGAGATACCAATGGTCCAAGGTAAGGAGCAGTGGCTGTGCTTTGCTGGAGCAGCCGTGAAGAGATACCCCACACCCAAGGTAAGAGAAACCCAAGTAAGATGGTAGGTGTTGCAAGAGGGCGTCAGAGGGCAGACACACTGAAACCATACTCACAGAAAACTAGTCGATCTAATCACACTAGCACCACACCTTTGTCTAACTCAATGAAACCAAGCCATGCCTGTGGGGCAACCCAAGACAGGCGGGTCATGGTGGTAAGGTCTGACAGAATGTGGTCCACTGGAGAAGGGAATGACAAGCTACTTCAGTATTCTTGCCTTGAGAACCCTGTGAACAGTATGAAAAGGTAAAATGATAGGATACCAAAAGAGGAACATCCCAGGTCTTTAGGTGCCCAATATGCTACTGGAGCTCAGTGGAGAAATAACTCCAGAAAGAATGAAGGGATGGAGCCAAAGTAAAAACAACACCCAGTTGTGGATGTGACTGGTGATAGAAGCAAGGTCCGATGCTGTAAAAAGCAATATTGTATAGGAACCTGAAATGTCAGGTCCATGAATCAAGGCAAATTGGAAGTGGTCAAACAAGAGATGGCAAGGGTGAACGGCAACATTCTAGGAATCAGTGAACTAAAATGGACTGGAATGGGTGAATTTAACTCAGATGACCATTATATCTACTACTGTGGGTAAGAATCCCTTAGAAGAAATGGAGTAGTCATCATGGTCAACAAAAGAGTCCTAAATGCAGTACTTGGATGCAATCTCAAAAATGACAGAATGATCTCTGTTTGTCTGCAAGGCAACCATTAAATATCACGGTAATCCAAGTCTATGCCCAAAGAGTAATGCTGAAGAAGCTGAAGTTGAATGGTTTTATGAAGACCTACAAGACCTTTTAGAACTAACACCCAAAAAAAGATGTCCTTTTCATAATAGGGACTGGAATGCAAAAGTAGGAAATCAAGAAACAACTGGAATAACAGGCAAATTTGGCCTTGGAATGCAGAATGAAACAGGGAAAAGACTAATAGAGTTTTGCCAAGAAAATGCACTAATTATAGCAAACACTCTCTTCGAACAACACAAGAGAAGACTCTACACATGGACATCACCAGATGGTCAACACCGAAATCAGATTGATTATATTCTTTGCAGCCAAAGATGGAGAAGCTCTATACAGTCAACAAAAACAAGACCAGGAGCTGACTGTGGCTCAGATCATGAACTCCTTATTNGCCCACACCGCTAGGAACCCACGTGTAAACACATTGGTGCCAAGTTAATTATACTAATGTAATTATATGAAGCATTCTCCAAACATAAAGGTTTCAAAGGGAAACAAAGTCATTCCATCAGATTGAATCATTATACCAACAAAAATTTTAAATAAATTATCTTTTGTTCCAAGGTGGGGAAAATGAACACGAACTAGAACATCTAATCCAGTAAGGCCTCTGAGCCTTCTAAATATTCAAGTGCCCTCAAGCCCTAACATCCTTTTCTGCTCTGCACCTAGCTAATAAATTTGCCTTTATGTCACTGGGAAAATATGGCAACCAGATAAGAACTTTCTCATCCTCTCACCACCAAATCCACCAACCTATATCTGCATCAGCACCCATATTCTCAGGAGTGTCTTGTTCTTATTAAAGACCAATCGTCCCATTTAGGCTTTGTTTCACATTTCCTTTAGCCTAGTTATAGACTTTGCTCCTGAAATTTTCCTTAATCTCTCCTGCATTATCAATTTCTACCTTTCTATTGAAATCATGTGAACATGCTCTAGAATCTCCTTTCTCATACTTGAAAACCTCTCCTGGGGAATTAAAACAAAAGAAACAAAAACTTTGGGAGTGGGGATGGTTTTCAAAGTATGACACAAAACTCAGAAAAATTCAACTGTGTAAAAAGAAATTTCTTCAGAGAAAAATCAACATAAACAAATTGAAAAGACATATTTGCAGTTCATATCACAAAGAGAAGGCTAATGTGCCTAATATATTCAGAGCTCTGACAAATTAATAAGACCAATAATCCTTTAGAAAGATTAAAAAAAGATAAAAAGGATAAGATGAGACAATTCAAGGAAAAAGAAATACAAATAGCTTTAAAATTTTTGAGACTATATTCAACCTCACTTAAAGGAAATAAATGAAAATTTAAAATACACTAAGAAACCATGTTTCATTAACTAGATTGGAAAACATAAAAAAATTAACAACATGATATAGGGAAACAAATACTCTTGTCATTGCTGGTGGTGGAGATATTGGTACAAATTATATTGAAGTCTTTTGGAACCATATCTAACAAACTCACAAATGTCCTTATCCTTTGACTCAACAATTCCTCTAAATAATTTTATCCTATAAATTTGCCACACGTGTGAAAAGACTTCTATATAAAATTATTCATTGCAGTTTTGTAATAGCAAAAGATTGAAAACAATCTAAATGTTCATCAACAGGAATCACTAGGGGGTTGAATGAATAAATTATGGTATAACAACACAATGCAACCACAAGCAAAGTAAGTGGAAGGCCTTTTTGTATACCTAAATGGAACAATCTCCAAGATATGTTGAGAAATAGACAAGCAAGAGGCAGAAATGGTGTGTAGAATGAGCTACCATTTGTGAATTTGTTTAAAAGGAGGGAAAGTGGAAGAATATATGTATATTTGCTCGTACAAACACAGAATACCTCCAGAAGGATTCCAGAGAGAACGGAAACATTGGAATGAGGAAGGGAAACCCTGAGCTGGGGGAAAGGTATAGCAGTGAGACTTTTCACTATTTACCCTTTTGTATCTTTATAATTTTGTACCTAATGCAACCTATTCAAAAGTTGTTTCTGTTCTTTTTTTTTTTTTAGTTTTTTCCAACGTTTTCCCTGACCTGCCTCCCCTTCCAGCTATCCTAATTCTTTACAGAACCACCCAAAGGGTTTGTCTCTATTTGCTATCTTTACTTTCTCATCTTTATTTTCTCTCCAGTTCATTCAAACCTAGGTTTTATTGCCACCATTCTACTGAAGCTGCCTTGTTCAGGTCATTATAACCTCCATCTCTACCTTCATCTCAGCCTCTCAACACTGTCCAACACTGTTAATTACTCCCTGCTTGAAGCAATTTCTTTTGTTGACTGCTAGGACACTTCATTCTGCTTGTTTTCTTCTTGCCCCATGGCCACCCCTCAATCATCCTGGTTGGATCCTCCTCTTCCTCTATGTAACGTCTAAAGATTGGTTCTCTCTGGCTATTTTCTACTCTACCCATAGTCTGCCCTATCAGTCTGATAGCTATCAGTCTGACAGCTTTAAATACTGCCATTTACCAATTGATTTATAATCCAGTCTTGCCTGTCTCCCCGACCTTCCAGTTCATATATTAAATATACACTTGAAAATTCACTGAATGTCTAGCAGACATCTCAGATTTAACATATCTAAAATAGAACTCTTGGGACTTCCCTGCTGGTCCAGTGGTTAGGAGTTGGTGCTTTCACTGCTGGGCCAGGTTCCATCTTCAAGTTTCTGGCGTGGCCAAAAAAAAAGAACTCTTGACTTCTCCTTAAAACCTCTATCTACTTCACTCTCCTCCAACTCAGTAAAAGACTCTTCTGGGGGCTTCCGTGGTGGTCCAGTAGTTAAGAATCTGCCTTGCAATGCAGTGGACACTGGTTCGATCCCAGGTCCAGGATGCTTCCACATGCAGTGGGGCAACTAAGCCCGTGTGCCATAGATCCTGTGCTCTGCAATAAAAGAAGCCACTGCAACGGAACTCCAAGCACCCCAGCTAGAGAGTGGCCCCCGGTCTCGACAACTGGAGAAAGCCTGCACACAGCAACAAAGACCCCAGAGAAGCCAAACATAATAAATAAATATGGGAAAAGCAAAAGAGTTTCAGAAAAACTTCTATTTCTGCTTTATGGACTATGCCAAAGCCTTTGACTGTGTGGATCACAATAAACTACGGTAAATTCTGAAAGAAATGGGAATACCAGACCACCTGACCGGCCTCTTGAGAAATCTGTATGCAGGACAGGAAGCAACAGTTAGAACTGGACATGGAACAACAGATTGTTTCCAAATAGGAAAAAGAGTACATTAAGGCTGTTTATTGTCACCCTGCTTATTTAACTTATATGCAGAGTACATCATGAGAAACGCTGGGCTGGAATAAGCACAAGCTGGAATCAA
Organism: Oreotragus oreotragus; assembly: GCA_006410675.1. Classification (NCBI taxonomy): domain Eukaryota; kingdom Metazoa; phylum Chordata; class Mammalia; order Artiodactyla; family Bovidae; genus Oreotragus; species Oreotragus oreotragus. Next base: position 153,545 of record SJYX01000696.1, on the reverse strand, counting down.
GATTGCTGGGAGAAATATCAATAACCTCAGATATGCAGATGACACTACCCTTATGGCAGAAAGTGAATAGGAACTAAAAAGCTTCTTGATGAAAGTGAAAAAGGAGAGTGAAAAAGTTGGCTTAAAGCTCAACATTCAGAAAACGAAGATCATGGCATCCGGTCCCATCACTTCATGGGAAATAGATGGGGAAACAGAGGAAACAGTGTCAGAATTTATTATTCTGGGCTCCAAAATCACTGCAGATGGTGACTGCAGCCATGAAATTAAAAGACATTTACTCTTTGGAAGGAAAGTTATGACCAACCTAGATAGCATATTCAAAAGCAGAGACATTACTTTGCCAACTAAGGTCCATCTAGTCAGGGCTATGGTTTTTCCTGTGGTCATGTATGAATGTGAGAGTTGGATTGTGAAAAAGGCTGAATGCCAAAGAATTGATGCTTTTGAACTGTGGTGTTGGAGAAGACTCTTGAGAGTTCCTTGGACTGCAAGGAGATCCAACTAGTCCATTCTGAAGGAGATCAGCCCTAGGATTTCTTTGGAAGAAATGATGCTAAAGCTGAAGCTCCAGTACTCTGGCCACCTCATGAGAAGAGTTGACTCACTGGAAAAAACTCTGATGTTAGGAAGGATTGGGGGCAGGAGGAGAAGGGGACGACAGAGGATGAGATGGCTGGATGGCATCACTGACTTGATGGACGTGAATCTGAGTGAACTTGGGGAGTTGGTGATGGAACGGAACCCTGGCGTGTTGCAGTTCATGGGGTCACAAAAAGTCAGACACGACTGAGCGACTGATCTGAACTGAATGTATTGCCCAACACGCAGGATCCTGGTTCCCTAACCAGGGATCAAATCTGTGCCCTTTGAAGCGGGGCCAGGAAGTCTTAACCAATGGACTGTCAAGGAAATCTATTGTTTTATTTTTTGTATATGAGAAATCTTCCTCTTAAACTATTAAAACTCATAGCCATTTAATAAACTAAGCCTTTGAAAATAGAAGCATTTGTAAGTGATGTATTTTACTGCCAACCTGACAACTCAGTATGTCACTGAGTGAAGAGGAACTAAGGAGCCTCTTGATCAAGGTGAAAGAGGAGAGAGAAAAAGCTGGCTTAAAACTCAACATTAAAAAGCTGAGTATCATGGCATCCAGTCCCATAACTTCATGATAAATAAGTGGGTAAACATTGAAAACAGTGACAGACTTTATTTTCTTGAGCTCCAAAATTACTGCATATGGTGACTGCAGCCATGAAATTTAAAAAAAAAAAAAAAAAACACTTGCTTCTTGGAAAAAAAACTATTACAAACCTAGGCAGCATATTAAAAATCACAGACATTACTTTGCCAACAAAAGTCCATCTAGTCAAAATTATGATTTTTCCAGTAATCATGTATGAGTGTGAGAGTTAGACCATAAAGAAGGCTGAGTGCTTGAAGAGCTGATGCTTTAGAACTGTGGTGTTAGAGAAGACTCTCGAGAGTCCCTTGGACTGCAAGGAGATCAGCCAGTCATCCTAAAGGAAATCAGTCCTGAATATTCATCAGAAGGACTGATGCTGAAGCTGAAACTCCAATACTTTGGCCACTTGATATGAAGATTCAACTCAATAGAAAATACCTTGAAGCAGGGAAAGATAGAAGGCAGGAGGATAAGGGGACAACAGAAGACAAGATGGTTGGATAGCATCACCGACTCAATGAACATGAGTTTGAGCAAGCTCCAGGAGATTGTGAAGGATAGGGCATCTGGCGTACTGTAGTCTATGGGGTCACAAAGTTAGACATGGTTGAGTGACTGAACAACAACAGTAACCTGACAGCTCCACAATTTAGAAACTCTCATTATTTTTAATCCCATGACAACTATCTTTTTTTTGCACAGAAAGAATCTGCATTTCTTTGTTAATAGGATATGATTGGGGCATTATTTTTTAAACCAAGAACTTGTCTGGAATGTTATATTTGAGAATGATGCTTATTTAGTGAGCTATGATCAGATAATTTATTTTTTCTCTTTTTTTTTTTTTTTTTACTTTACAATATTATATTGGCTTTTCCATACATCAACATGAATCTTCCATGGGGTACACATGTTCCCCATCCTGAATCCCCCTCCCACCTCCTCCCTGTACCATCCCTCTGAGTCATCCCAGTGCACCAGCCCCAACCATCCTGTATCCTGCATCGAATCTGCACTGGCGATCCATTTCTTATATTATACATGTCTCAATGCCATTCTCCCAAATCATCCCACCCTCTCCCTCTCCCTCTCCCTCTCCCACAGAGTCCAAAAAACTATTATATACATCTGTGTCTCTTTTGTTGTCTCTCATACAGGGTTATCATTACCATCTTTCAAAATTCCATATATATGCATTAGTATACTGTATTGGTGTTTTTCTTTCTAGTTTACTTCACTCTGTATAATAGGCTCCAGTTTCATCCACCTCATTAGAACTGATTCAAATGTATTTTTAATGACTGAGTAATACTCCATTGTGGTATATGTACCACAGCTTTCTTATCCATTTATCTGCTGATGGACATTTAGGTTGCTTCCATGTCCTGGCTATTATAAACAGTGCTGTGATGAACATTAGGGTATGCATCTCTCTTTCAATTCTGGTTTCATCGGTGTGTATGCCCAGCAGTGGAATTGCTTGGTCATAAGGCATTTCTATTTTCAGTTTTTTAAGGAATCCCCACACTGTTCCCCATAGTGGCTGTACTAGTTTGCATTCCCACCAACAGTGTAAATGGGTTCCCTTTTCTCCACACCCTCTCCAGCATTTGTTGCTTGCAGACTTTTAGATTGCAGCCATTGTGGTTTTGATTTGCATTTTTCTGATAAAGAGTGATGTTGAGCATCTTTTCATGTGTTTGTTAGCCATCTGTATGTCTTCTTTGAAGAAATGTCTATTTAGTTCTTTGGCCCATTTTTCGATTGAGTTGTTTATTTTTCTGGAATTGAGGTGCAAGAGTTGCTTGTATATTTTTGAGATTCGTTGTTTGACAGTTGCTTCATTTGCTATTGGGCTTCCCTGGTGGCTCAGTGGGTAAAGCGTCTGACTCCAATGAGGGAGACCTGGGTTTGATCCCTCAGTTGGGAAGATCCCCTGGAGAAAGAAATGTCAACCCACCCCAGTACTCTTGCCTGGAAAATCCTATGGACTGAGAAGCCTGATAGGCTACAGTTGGTGGGGTTGCAAAGAGTCGGACACGACTGAGTGACTTCACTTCATTTGCTATTATTTTCTCCCATTCTGAAGGCTGTCTTCTCACTTTGCTTATAGTTTCCTTTGTGGTGCAGAAGCCTTTAATTTTAATTAGGTCCCATTTGTTTATTTTTGCTTTTATTTCCAATATTCTGGGAGGTGGGTCATAGAGGATCCTGCTGTGATTTATGTCACAGAGTGTTTTGCCTATGTTCTCCTCTAGGAGTTTTATAGTTTCTCGTCTTACATTTAGATCTTTAACCTATTTTTAGTTTTGTTTTGTTTTGTGTGTGTGTGTGTGTGTGTGTGTGTATGGTGTTAGAAAGTGCTCTAGTTTCATTCTTTTACAAGTGGTTGACCATTTTCCCAGCACCACTTGTTAAAGAGATTGTCTTTAATCCATTATATATTCTTGCCTCCTTTGTCAAAGATAAGGTGTCCATAGGTATGATCAGATAATTTGAAGGAACTAAGATTGAATTTGGGAACCAAAGCTTACAAAACCTTCTTGGGAAACCAGTCTAGGTGCCTAGTTTATAGGGTTCCCAATCTTAAAGATGAATACAAAAAGTCACTTCCTGGAAGGTATAAATTGCTTAGCATATTTTAAAGACCTGGAGAAGAAACGAATTTGGAGGTAAAATCCGGTGGTGAGTTCTTGCCTTGGCTTTCATGCCTCAAGAGGCTTTTAAATGTCTAATCTGAAATTCTTATGAAAATGTTCCTCAAACATAAAAAGCCTTATATGTTAAAGTTCTATTCAGGCTGGGAAAATGTCCCAGCAAAATCTCATGAGATCAAACCTATTTTGTGTGCATACATAGTCTTTCCTTGAGATTATCTTTATCACTTGAGAATGGAAGAAAATGACTGTAGAGAGAAATTTTGAATTTTCAAAAGAAAACTATAATACACCCTCTGGATCCAGAGTCTGTATATTGTCTTTTGGGTTGTTTGGCAGGTCTTCGGGTAACTTATGAATATACAAACAGTATCTTGGCTAGTAAAGACTTAATTGGTTTCCTCTCTCACTGTGGGGAAAAATAAAAACAAAAAATAAAACACTTCTGATATTTGGATTTTGTCATTTTGCATAAATTGACAATGCTTTACAAATTTTCAATTTTCCCAGTTTCTTTCAAAATCTGTAAACAATGGTCCAAACTAATCTTTTCAGTCACCTCTGCCCCTTTTTTTACCTGATTAATCCTCAGTTCAGTTCAGTCCAGTTGCTCAGTCATGTCCGACTTTTTACGACCCCATGAATCACAAAGAGATGTAAATCTTGAATGCCTAGATTCTATTAGTACTTTAGATAGCCTTGTACTAGAGCAGAGACATTACTTTGCCGACTAAGGTCCGTCTAGTGAGCGACTTCACTTTCACTTTTCTCTTTCATGCATTGGAGAAGGAAATGGCAACCCACTCCAGTATTCTTGCCTGGAGAATCCCAGGGATGGGGGAGGCTGGTGGGATGCCGTCCTTGGGGTCACACAGAGTCGGACACGACTGAAGTGACAGCAGCAGCAGCAGCAGTCAAGGCTATGGTTTTTCCAGTGGTCATGTATGGATGTGACAGCTGGACTGTGAAGAAAGCTGAGCACCAAAGAATTGATGCTTTTGAACTGT
>SJYX01000696.1:94272-142128 GCA_006410675.1 Oreotragus oreotragus | reverse complement strand
CCCTCCACCCCATGTCATCTCTCTGGATCAGCCTCGTTCACCAGCCCCAAGCATCCTGTATCCTGTATCGAACATAGACTGGCAATTCATTTCTTACATGATAATATACATGTTTCAGTGCCATTCTCCCAAATCATCCCACCCTCTCCCTCTCCCTCAGAATCCAAAAGTCTGTTCTATACATCTGTGTCTCTTTTGCTGTCTCGCATACAGGGTTATCATTACCATCTTTCTAAATTCCATACATATGTGTTAATATACTGTATTGGTGTTTTTCTTTCCGGCTTACTTCACTCATTGATTTTATAACAAGCATTTTTTAAATGCTTACAAGGAGAGATTTCTAACAAATTCCTACCCTCACCTAATAGGGTTATTAATTCAAAGAAACCCAGGCATTAGACTGGATAACACTATAAACAGAGAATGCTGCATACCATTTCAGCTCTAATAATGCAAGAATCAATTTATCAATCACCACAGTCACCTACAGATAGTACACTTTGAGGAGAATTCAAGATGGAGAAAAACAGGAAGCATTCTGTGCTTTGGATACTGGCCCTAAATAGTTAAGATGCATATTTAAGAAATAATCTCAATGAATCTAGATTCTTAAAGCTTCCTATACAGAGAAAAGTACTAAAATCATCAACTTGAGATGTGTATTCTTTGTGATTAGTAAAACTTTTTGGAAGTTTGACACTTTTTTTTCTCTTTTCCAGCAAGTGTTCACATATATCCTATCTCTTTCCTTAACATTTCATAGAAATTCTTTAGAGCTACCTAAGAAGCTCTCTCCTGGGCTGTAATTATCAGTCAGATTCTCCAAAAAAGCTTAACTCTTAACTTTTACATTGTGCAATTTTCACCCAGTTGACAGTACTAAAATACAGAATCCATCAGAATCAGAAGAGAAATAACTTCAAAGAGTACTCAGCAAGCAGAAATTCCAAAGTGAAAGTGCTAGTCACTCAGCGGTGTCCAACTCTTTATGACCCCATGGACTGTAGGCTCCTCTGTCCATAAAATTTTCCAGGCAAGATTACTGGAGTGGGTTCCCAGTCCCTTCTTTAGGAGATCTTCCCAACCCAGGGATTATACCCTGGTCTCTTGCATTGCAGCTGGATTCTTGCAGGTAGACTCATCAGAGTCACCAGGGAATCCAGAGACAATGGTTCAGTAGGCAAGGAGGAATAAGGACTACTGTCTAAATCACCATGTTTGACTTTCAAATTATCTGGGTTAGATTTACTCTAAAGTTAGTAAAGCTTAAGAATTAGGCCTGCTCACTTGTAAAGGTGATTTTTAAACCTCCTGAAAGAGGCTAGAAATCTCTTCACAAAATCATATGTGTTTGTAATATTTAAAGTTCTAAATTAGTTTTGCATTCCCAAACACACAGGAAGCTAAGTCACATTACAAGGCAGATTTACCCAGAAGGTAGATATTCCTTTTGTGGTTTAATTTTTATGAACAACATTATATTATTACAATTTTAGAATATTTGCTGATAAAAGATCACAATGAGATTGTATCAGAAAAACAGAAAGTAATTTTCCACAGGTCACTAGGAAATTCACAGAATTATGCATAAATATTAAGATTGGGACACAGGCAGGAACAAGAGCTTGGAGTAGGTTAAAATTAGGGCATTTCTTCTGAGAACTGCTGCCATCAGTGCTGACAAGGGAGTGTACAGATTTTGCCTATACCAGCTGCTCTCTCCTACATAGATGCTGCTACCACTGTTTTTCTGGCCTACCACTAGAAATCTCTTCCTTGCTAGTTCCTGAATCAAAGTCAGGGATGAGTTAATCAAATTGTCAGACTGCAGACAATGAATGAAGACTATTAAGAAATAAAAAAAAGTGAAAGTTGACACAGAAGGAAAAAAAAAAAAAGCAACCCTGCCATTAATCAGAATAACAGGAGACAAATGTCAAAACTGTTGCAAAATGAACAGAAACATCTTTTCCCCCTGAAGTCATACTGCTGCTGCTGCTGCTAAGTCGTGTCAGTATGTCCGACTTTGTGCGACCCCATAGCGGCCTCCTACCAGGTTCCTCTGTCCCCAGGATTCTCCAGGCAAGAACACTGGAGTAGGATGCCATTTCCTTCTCCAATGGCATGAAAGTGAAAAGTGAAAGTGAAGTCGCTCAGTCGTGTCCGACTCTTAGCGACCTCATGGACTGCAGCCTACCAGGCTCCTCCGTCCATGGGATTTTCCAGGCAAGAGTACTGGAGTGGAATGCCATTGCCTACAGGAGCTGTGAATCGCCTTAAGGACCTCTGATTGACTACCTCTTTCGTACCAGTAATGCCCCAGCTCTATTCCTACCCCTTACTGGGGACACTGATTAAAAAAAAAAAAAAAAAAAAAAAGCCTCCTAAATCTTTAGTCAATGCCGATCCTTCTGCGAAAAGCAACCAATCCGAAACTGCTCCTCTCAGGTCCTCTTCAGAATCCTTCAACAAGCACCCAAAACTTATAAGAAGTGACCTTCTTCTCATTATTTAACTGCAATTCTCAGTCTTCTGGATTATCTTCCCTTGTTATGGGTCAGTAAATTTAACTTTGTGGGACTACAGTTTGGTTTTGGTGGTCTTTGCTTAGTTATTAATACCAAACTAGTAAATGCTTTAGCAAAGAGGGTTGAGATAAGTGACTTTCTGGTGTCACTGTTTCAATTTGGGATATGAGTTGTCCACGTAAGTATCCATAACCAAAAGAAAGGACTTCTTGAGTGTTGAAATTTTGAAAAGTAAATAGTAATTGTTCACTACCATTCATCCCTTTAATTTTTCTAACATCATTAGAATATTTTCTGCTTATATTCTACCAAAAAAAAAAAAAAGGAATAAACACAATCCGTAAATCTAACCATTTCCAATTTTGAAATTAATCTTAGCCCTGTGTAATTTGTTTTCTATTAATATCTGCTGCATCTCCTTCAGTTCTTACTAGTTTACATAGTAGACCTTCAAAGAACACTTTAGAAAGGACTAAATGGACTACCAGTTTAATCTGCCTTTCATCACAGGTCTTCATAACTGGATTTTCTGTTTCTTGTCTTGGACTTTTCCAAGGAACTCCTTATACTTAAAAAAGTTAATTTTTATAAATGCAAATTAAATAAAATTACTTACATGCTTAAACTATTTAAGCATGAAGTCCAAAATAAATATTTAAAAGTCCCAAATTCTCACTGTCCTTTGGTTTTCTCACATATCTCCTCTAGCTATAACTCCTGCTAGTTTCATTTACCTTTGAGCTTTACATATTAACTCTATGTTAATCATTCCCATAAGTAAGCCTGATAATGTAGCATTCTGTCTTCACATGATAAGATTCAGGACAATATATTGTAATTGCCTACATATTTGTTTGTAACCCTCAGTATGGCAAACTGTGTGGGGCAGAAACTCTGCCATCATTGTTTCAATGAATCTTACTATTTTGATCTTATTCTCAATATAAATTAGGAGCAGTTTTCCTGTGGCTTTGTTCTTGACACATACCTTTCTTTGATACTGCTGAATAAAAGCATCTTTATTTTTCAGTTGAGTTCAGTTCAGTCACTCAGTCATGTCCGATTCTTTGTGACCCCATGGAATGCAGGACGGCAGGCTCCCCTATCCATCACTAACTCCCAGAGCTTGCTCAGACTCACGTTCATCTGCCATTCAACCATCTCATCCTCTGTCATCCCCTTCTCCTACCTTCAATCTTTATATTTAACAACCATATATTCTTTGAAACAAAGGGCAACATCTGCTTTTTCCAAGTCCTAAGCCTGTAATGGCATAATTTGAATTTATACCATGATCTTCTGAATTCAAATGCTATGTTCTCTGTGCTATACTATTTCACTCAGAGGTAAATAATTAAGTGCTTGATATTGCAACATGCATCTATTTTCAAAAATATAACAATATTGATAAAGCAGGTACTAAAAATTATCAGAGAAATATTCTTAAAATGACATAGTAATTAATGTGAAGCATCCCTGTAATATATTGATAATCTATTAAGTAAATAGATCTAATCATCTACATAATTAAATAAGTAATTTAAAGTTCATTTTAATCTGGGTTAGTAGTCCAGCTCTACAGTTTACTATGTCCTTTCTTCAACTTTAAATTGAACAGCTAAAAATATATCAAATAATTATCCTTGTTTTATATGTAATGACAGGCAAAACTTTATGTTTTATTAATTAGTTTACTAACTAATGATATATTTATTACACTTAATTATATTTTCATATCATACCATTTTTCCACTTAAAGAATGCTTACCAGTAAATTAAGTATATAAATGTTAGTCACTCAGTTGTTTCTGAATTTTTGTGACCCCATGCAAAGCTCCTCTGTCCAAAGAATTCTCCAGGCAAGAATACTGGTGTGGGTTGCCATTCCCCTCTGCAGGGCATATTCCTGACCCAGGGATTGAACCCAGGTCTCTTGCATTGCAGGCAGATTCTTTACCATCTTAGCCACTAGGAAAGCTCACCATTAAATTGTCAACAATATTAATATTTTTAATTCTTAAAATATTTCCAAATACCTGGTAAACTGAATCATACTGTATGGTTCTGAACTTAGATATATGTATTTAAAGTTATATATTTAGATTCTATATTTTTATTTCATAGAATGCTTTCTAATGAGTGAGAAAAATATGAATCTATTTTGAAAAATAGTACAAGACTCAGGTGGATTGACATGGTAGGTGGGATAGGAGAAGTTTGGGCTGGTAGATGAGAATGAAAATAATATTTTGGTTTGTCTTATTTTGTGTCAAAAGCTGCACTGACTAGAAAAGTCTTAAGAGATCAGTATAGTATGAGGACAATTATAAGGCACAGTAGCCTATGGCTCTGACAAGAAAACTAGGACCAAATTGTTCTAATTGATAGAAAAGCTAATGAGAGACAAGGTCCTTAAGTAGATTTGGACTTCACAAGATAGGTATTAACTATATGATAGCATGAACATGACCAAAATGGCAGCCTTAATGTTCCCCACAGCTTGACAACTTTTGACTGGCTTCTTGCTCACTCTATGCTCCCAATCTTCCTTTTCTTAAGGAATTTATTTTTTTTAATAATGTAATTATAAAATCATTCCTTTGATATGTGTATAAATCATTTTAAAATACTCTTGCCAGTCTGAAAACGAACTAATGTCTTTCTCAATGATGTGGGAGATACCTCTTTGAAATGTCACATGTCAATAGAGATTACATCCCCATCTCTCAGTCTTTGTGTGAAGGTAGGAGCCTAATATTGATGAGTGCCAATTCACAAACACAGGTGACCGACCTAATCACAAAGAAAAAACATTTGCTTTTGAAAATTCAAGAATAACTCAAGGGATCCAGCACATCTCACTGAACATCCTCCCACTAACATTTTTAAGTCATTTCCACTAGCTCACTCTAGTACTTAAAAACTCTGTCACCTTCTGTTTCACCTATGTTGAATTCAGGCTGAGTTCTAGTTGCTCTCCTATTGCAGTAGCTAAAATCAAGTCTTTCTTTCCTGAGTAAAATGGTCCAGTGCAACTTTCGCTTTAACGAAACAAAGTTGGAAAAGATTACTATGCTTTGTGAAAAATGGTTATGATGCCTGTTGGAGGGAAATTTTCCACTTTTACAGGCTAAGTATCTATGCTCAATATGAAGGATTTTACTGGTGCTAGAGATCTCTAAAGATGATCTCAGGGACCAAATTTGAAGGTAGACACAGGGAGCATTACAGAGTAGAATTCTCAGTCACATGGAACAGAGGGAAATGGCAGTTCTTTAAACACCAATGGTAAGGAATTTGAAAAATAATATATATGTATTATGACTAAATCACTTTGCTATACACCTGAAACTAACACAGTATTGTAAATCAACTATACTCATAATATTTTTAAATGATTAAAGAAAAATTGTTTAAAAAGAGATTATTTGAATCAAAATTACATTTTGAGCAAAGTGGTCCCTGGAGCTGAGTTATAAAGAAGTAGACGTATAATTATCTTGTGCCCTGACTTTCCCTCTAGGCTGGTGTGACTAATTATCTTTAACATAACACTAATGACAAACTAACTGGTCCCTATAAATAGTGCAGATATTAGTCATTTGTAGATTTAATTTATGTCCAAAACAAATCTATGTGCTGTCTGCAGGTTAAAAAAAATAATAACACATGGCTTTGAAGCAACTATTTGAGTTTCAAATATGTGATGTGGAATTCAGTGGCTTAAGTTAAAAATTGAGATAAATTCATATGGATTTTAAGAAATAAATTACAACAATGTTTTCTATTTGATAATTTTCAAAATTTTAATATTATTCACTTAGAGAAAAGTGCCCACTTACCCAAAATTTACAATATTAATTTTCACAGTTGAGCTATCTCATGAAGCTATTGATGTTTTCCTTAATCTTCAGAATGGCATTTCTTGATCATTTCTTAAAGTTTCAATGAAATCTTTCCATTTCCAAAAACAAAAGACTATTTAAAAACACACACACACACACACACCCCTACCTTACAAGAAATATTCAGGTTATATTGTATCGAAGAATATCTAAAAGCCTCCTCTCCACTCATAACATCTGAGAAGTTTGTTGCATAATTAAAATGGTTAGATGTCCTTGTTTTCTCAGTCTAGTTTATGCTAGTTGCCCTAACACATGTGCATGAATGCTTAGTTGCCTCAGTTGTGTCCAACTCTTTGTGATCCTGTGGACTGTAGACTGCGAGGATCCTCTTTCCATGAAAATTATCCAGGCAAGAATACTGGAGTGGTTTGCCATGCTCTTGTCCAAGGGATCTTCCCAATTCAGGGGTTGATCCCATGTCTCTTATGTCTCCTGCATTGCCAGGTAGATTCTTTTCCATTGAGCCACATGGGAAGCCCTGCCCTAACACATTTAGTGGCAAAGCCCAATTTTGTTTTCCAAAGCATTACAATTTTAACAACAAATTACATCATCATCCTTAACATATTTAGCAGTTTGTTTTCCAGATTTGTATGCACTCTCAATAAGAAACTATAAGAACATTTTTATTAACAGAACTGATAACAGCAAACATTGTTTCACGTGAAACCAATCTTTCATAAAACCATATTTTATTTAATCATTTAATTTGTCATTGAATGCACAGAGAAATTTCTCCCATTGTCATTTTATCCTAAGTTTCTGATACAAGCCTGTTTCTTAAGCAATTTAACCAATTCTACCAACACTCTTTCTGTGGCTAGACTTCTTTTGAGGTGGTTGTTTTCATCCATTCTAGATTCATGTTGATCTTTTCAACAACCAGATGCCCTTCACTCATCTCTGGATTAGCCTCCAAAATAGGAGACACTTTGAAAAGAGTTCCCTCCAAATCAACATAGTTCCCCCTTCTTCCCCCTGTGTAGTTTAATCCTGAAAACTTTCAATCAATGCTTCTCTAGAGTCCTCAGTTACAAAACTTGGCTCATGTTCCCACTGAAAACGTGTTGAGTAATTCATCCACAATTACAGTGAACCATCAGCAGTAAAGAATCCATCTGCCAGTGCAGGAGATGTGGGATTGATCCCCAGGTGGGGAAGATCCCCTGGAGAAAAAATGACAATTCACTCCAGTATTCTTGCCCAGGAAATCCCATGACATAGAAGCCTGGTGCAGGGAAGGCAATGGCACCCACCCCAGTACTCTTGCCTGGAAAATCCAATGGACAGAGTAGGGTGGTGGGCTGCAGTCCATGGGGTCGCTAACAGTCGGACAGACTGAGCGACTTCACTTTCACTTTTCTCTTTCATGCATTGGAGAAGGAAATGGCAACCCACTCCAGTATTCTTGCCTGGAGAATCCCAGGGATGGGGGAGCCTGGTGGGCTGCTGTCTATGGGGTCACACAGAGTCGGACATGACTGAAGTGACTTAGCAGCAGCAGCAGAAGCCTGGTGGGAAACAGTCCATGGGATCCCAAAGAGTTGGACATCATTTAGCAACTAAACAATAACAAATACAGATAGCCAGGATGGGCCTCTGTACATACTATAAATATCCTCATAAATATTAGCACTCTTCCTGCATTAAATATCAGACAGAACAGAAATATCAATATTTCAGGTTTTAAAAACTTTTGGAGTGTTTTCAAATAATTTTAAAGCAAACAAAGAGTCCATTATTTTTATAGAACTTTTATCACAATAATAAAAGGATAAAATAATATATGGAATTTTTTTTTAAAGTTATAACTTATTCAGTTTTACCAAGGGATCCCAAAGAACCTGACACAACTGAATAGCTAAACATTTTCACTAGGGTTTGTCTGGTGACTCAGATGGTAAAAAATCTTCATGGAATAAGGGTTTGCTCCCTGGATCGGAAAGATCTGCTGGAAAAGTGAATGGCTACCTACTCTAGTATTCTTGTCTTGGAAATTCCATGGACACAGGAGCCTGGCCGGCTATAGTCCATGGGGTCCCAAAGAGTTGGACATGACTGAGTGACTAACACTTTCATTTCCATTCTTTTTAGAAAGACATAAATCCTTGATACAGGGGAAATTATTTAAGAGTGGGGATATTTGAACATATTGACAACTAATATACTTGTTGATTCAAAACGTATGTATTTATATCTTCTTTATTCAAGTCTTGAGATCTATACTCAGCATTAAGGAAATGGTTAAATTACATGAGTCATAAATATGCACTTGTATTTAATAATAACTCATTTCTGAGAAACACTTTAAATATACCAAAATATAAGTAAGGGAAATGTGAAATAAATCAAATAAAATCACAGAAGTGAGTTGAACATGTCAGTAATTATATATGAATTTTCTAAGCTTCTCTATACAAAGGTAATCAAATATTTAAAAAATAAAAAAATAAATTTAAAGTATATATTTTATTATTATTATTATTGACTGTATCACCTGGCATCCTAAACGCACACCCCCTGCAATGGAAGCACAGAATCTTAACCTCTGGACCAGGAGGAAAATCCCTAAAGTATATATTTAAGTAAACTATAGCTTGTTATACAGTTTTCCTCCCTTAGCTACTTTTCTTTCTAACATCATAATTAGGAGATTATTTTTTCCCCCAGCAATGTTGCCTAGATATTGTCCTCCTTTAAATGTTGAATTGCCTCCTATTATCATAACTTGGCTCATTTTTATTCTCAATACTTTTTACCTAGGTAGGCTCTCAGTTTTGCTTTTTGAATACTCTATGCTGTAATTTACAAATTTTCAGATCACACATCTCCTCTGACACATATCCACCTTACCCTGTAAAACTTCCACTTATATATTTCAAACCATATGATTAAATTAAAACTTTTTTTTTTATTTCTCACAATATTTTCCCATCCCCAAGCCAGTTTTTCACATCTCTCTAAATAAGACCATCCTTCCCCTTGCTCAACCAATAAGTTTAGGAAAGTCATGACCACTTCCCCTTTTATTCACTAACCAGCTTCCAATCCATTAGCATATCCTACCAATCCTTTCTTCTAAGTAAGTAAGATGCATTTCTGTTGTAGTCCTACCCATAGTCAATCTGAGCCTAAATTTATGAGCCATTAACGAATGTTCTCTGGTTTTCTATTTAACCCAAAATAAAATCCGACCTTTATACCACATCCTAGAATGCATGGCATTACCTCTGTTGCTTGCCTTTCTGACCTTATTTCTACTTACTATTTGACACATTTTCTTTCTCAAATCTATCAGGATCTTTAATATAGTAGGAATATTTGCATTTGCAACTTGCAATACTCTACTTCTCTTCATTTTATTTGTTTAGCTATTTTTTTCTTCATTGTGTTTATGAGCTTGAACATCATCTTTTAGAAAAGTCTCTCCTGATAATTCTATTTAAATGCAAGCTCCACTCGCCACTCTAATTAAGCACTCGATTTTTTGCATGTATTTTGTTAAAAAAAATCACAATTTTTATATTTCTTTTTTAATCTACTTCTCAACAGTCTTGTAAAAATTCTATGAAGTTAATGTGTATATATGAACTACTATGAAAACAATATTCTGGCCACCTGATGTGAAGACCTGACTCACTTGAAAAGACCCTGATGTCGGGAAAGATTGAAGACAGGAGGAGAAGGGAATGATAGAGGATGAGATGGTTAGATGGCGTCACCGACTCAATGGACATGAGTTTGGATAAACTCACGACTGAGCGACTGAACTGAACTGAATTGAACACTAAAGTATCATCTCTATGGAAAGATGATAAATAATGCAATTTTTGTTTGGCAATATTCCAAGTTTTCTAAGTGAATAGCTGTTTCTGATCACCATTTATTTTCAAGCTATCTTTAAAATATTACCATTATTTTGTTGCTTCCCTTGTGGCTCAGCTCATAAAGAATCCACCCACAAAGCAGGAGACCTGGGTTTGATCCCTGGGTTGAGAAGATCCCCTGGAGAAGGGAAAGGGTACCCACTCCAGTATTCTAGCTTAGAGAATTACATGAACTACAGTCCATGGGGTTGCAGAGAGTCAACACAACTGAGCTACTTTCATAATTTCTCTTTCACTTTCACATATCATGAGTTCAGTTCAGTTCAGTCACTCAGTCGTGTCCGACTCTTTGCGACCCCATGAATCACAGCACGCCAAGCCTGCATGTCCATCACCAACTCCCAGTGTTCATTCAAACTCATGTCCATCGAGTCAGTGATGCCATCCAGCCATCTCATCCTCTGTCATCCCCTTCTCCTCCTGCTCCTAATCCCTCCCAGCATCAGGGTCTTTTCCAATAAGTCAACTCTTTGCATGAGGTGGCCAAAGTATTGGACTTTCAGCTTCAGCATCAGTCCTTCCAAAGAACACCCAGGACTGATCTCACTTAGGATGGAGTCCTTGGATCTCCTTGAAGACCAAAGGGATTTTCAAGAGTCTTCTCCAACACCACAGTTCAAAAGCATCAATTCTTCCTCAGCTTTCTTCAGAGTCCAACTTTCACATCCATACATGACCACTGGAAAAACCATAGCCTTGACTAGATGGACCTTTGTTGGCAAAGTAATGTCTCTGCTTTTGAATATACTACGCAGGTTGATCATAACTTTTCTTCCAAGGAGTAAGCGTCTTCTAATTTCATGGCTGCAGTCACCATCTGCAGTGATTTTGGAGCCCAANGGAAAAACCATAGCCTTGATTAGGCGGACCTTTGTTGGCAAAGTAATGTCTCTGCTTTTGAATATACTACGCAGGTTGGTCATAACTTTTCTTACAAGGAGTAAGCGTCTTCTAATTTCATGGCTGCAGTCACCATCTGCAGTGATTTTGGAGCCCAAAAATATAAAGTCTGACACTGTTTCCACTGTTTCCCCATTTATTTCATATATAGCTTTAATAGTATATAGTTCAGGGTCCTTTGGAGCATTTTCTTTCCTAACCATTAAATTATTATTATTATTTTACAAAACAACCAAACAGAAACATAGGGGTGAAAACAAATGAATGCTTTGACTGACTAGGCACATATATGTCTAATATGTGATGTTATAGTTTACTCAAAATTAAAACAAAGCAATTCTTTAATTTCTCATGGTCATTAGACTTCATTTCACAATCATAAATATAGCGAGAAACCAATCTGAGTTTTTAACACTGATGTTTAACCTTAGATTTCATACTGCAGAGATATTTTCTTTGCACAAAATCTATAAATGATCATAATTGATATTTTTACTTCTAATGACATGTGCCATCTATTCTAAGTGCACTGACATGCAGCCATACAATCAAATACACACCATAGTTTGAAACAGGATATACCACTTTCATCAACTGACTATATCCACTGAAAATAACTTAAAATTCAATAGGATAATGAAACAAGAAAAAAAAATCTGTGAAGTAATGTTTGAGTGTCATTTTTGAGGAAAACATATAAAAGAACACTTTTACTATATCAAGCCATTGTTACCAATTATATCTGCAAGTCACACTTGAAAATGTTACATATGTTCTGCTATTATGTTGCACAATACATGTAGATTGGATATTCATTATCAAGATTTACTGTGTCTTTACTGAATTTACTGAAATGAATAATTAAACCAGAAGTATCCATATCCTTTTCTTTTTTTCAGAATATGAATTGGCAATAGCAGCAGTAGTAAATATATAATATTTATTAATATATATATTAATATATGGATGAAACAAAGTAATGATTTTCTAATATATTTCAACTATGGTCTTATAAAAATATTTAATGTCATTAATTATTCTAAATATTCTTTGTTTCATGTGCCATAAATTTTACAATAAAAACTACTATAATATTAAAATAATTTTAAATGTTTTTCTAACAATGCCTTCTGAAGCTGTTAGACTTTCCTGACTTTTATTGCTTTAAATACTGGAGAGTTATGTGTTATTCTGTCCAGATTCTCCATTTCAAATTTGTACTAGCAAATTCATTCAGCCAGAAGGTCAAGCAAAGGGTAGTGGTTAAGATGTGCTTGTATAATATTTGGGCGAGGTGGGGGTGCTAAGAAAGTACATTATAGCCACATTGTGAAAGATGAATATGACAAGATACATGACACTTAAGAAGTCATCTGAACACTATTTATGAGCCTTTTTTAAATCGACATCATAATAGCAAATTAAATTTTGTATTCACCATCATTTTTTCACTATCTTTCCAGACATCTGGATTTTTAGTTTTGGCAGTGACTATTGATGCCAAAAAGGCTTTTCAAAATGCATAATTCATTAAATATTTATTCAAATGGCCACTAATTACAATATACTCCATGGAATTGCTGAAATAAAAATGCCTGTGACATGGTCACTCTCATCAAGGAGCACACAAATGAATTTGGAACTTTAATAATCTCTGATTAACTATCAGATCCTCACAAATAAAAATATCCACACAGATGGATTGACCTCTTCAAACATCATCCAACACTTTGGTCTCATGTCCTGCAAAAACTGATGAATTTTATAATTTTATAACAGAATTTAGAGAATCAAAAGGCAATCTTTCTGCAAGATGTGTAGCCATCAACAATATTCATATTTAAATCAATACTCTTAAAACAGGTACTATAATCTCACATATATCCAAAGGAAGGGCTGAATGACTTTAGTGTGGAGTGGGAAAAATGAGCCACTAGAATCTGGGTATTTGATTTTACAGTATTCTTCCGTTTGTTTAAACGAATTGATTTTCAGAAATGTCATGTCATGTGGTTTTGGTTTTTTTTTTTCCTTTGAAGGAGTTCCTAAGAAGAAATTAAGAACATATATTTAGTAGAGAATCTTAACTTTGAAATGTATATGTACTTCTGTTCTAAATTATTGTTTAGTCCTCTGAAGTTTCTTTTTTTAATTTCAGTTTAAGTCAATCTCTTTATGTGACATTTGTTTAGCCATTTGAATCATCTCCTCAGTTCAGTTCAGTTCAGTCGCTCAGTCGTGTCCGACTCTTTGTGACCCCATGAATCGCAGCACTCTTGGCAAAAGCCTAACTCTGGTGATTCCTACCCTCTCACTAATCTGTCTGTTCTTATATAGCTGAACATGGTCAGAAAAAAAAAGCCTTGCTGACCCATCTCCAATTAAGGTCCATACCACAGGGAATTCCC
Organism: Oreotragus oreotragus; assembly: GCA_006410675.1. NCBI lineage: Eukaryota > Metazoa > Chordata > Mammalia > Artiodactyla > Bovidae > Oreotragus > Oreotragus oreotragus. Next base: position 128,494 of record SJYX01000696.1, on the reverse strand, counting down.
TGGCGGTCAGTGGTTAAGACTTCCACTGCAGGGGGCACAGATTCTATTGCTGGTCTGGGAACTAAAAATCTTATGGCATGTGGGGTGGCCAAAAAATTTAAAAACAATTTTTTTAGTTAAAAAAAGAAAAGTCAATATCACAAAGTTCATATGTGCCCTTCAGTTCAGTTCAGTTCAGTTCAGTTCAGTCACTCAGTTGTGTCCGACTCTTTGTGACCCCATGGAATTGTAGCATGCCAGGCTTCCCTGTCCATCACCAACTCCTGGAGTTTGCTCAGACCCGTGTCCAGTGAGTTGGTGATGCCATCCAACCATCTCATCCTCTGTTGTCCCCTTCTCTTCCTGCCTTCAGTCTTTCCCACCATTAGGGTCTTTTCAAATGAGTCGGTTCTTCATGTCAGGTAGCCAAAGTACTGGAGTTTCAGCTTTAGCATCAGTCCTTCCAAAGAAATCCCAGGGCTGATATGCTTCAGAATGGACTGGTTGGATCTCCTTGCAGTCCAAGGGACTCTCAAGAGTCTTCTCCAACACCACAGTTCAAAAGCATTGATTCTTCGGCGCTCAGCTTTCTTCACAGTCCAACTCTCACATCCATACATGACCACAGGAAAAACCATAGCCTTGACTAGATGGACCTTAGTCGGCAAAGTAATGTCTCTGCTTTTGAATATACTATCCAGGTTGGTCATAACTTTTCTTCCAAGGAGTAAGCATCTTCTAATTTCATGGCTGCAGTCACCATCTGCAGTGATTTTGGAGCCCCCCAAAATAAAGTCTGACACTGTTTCCACTGTTTCCCCATCTATTTCCCATGAAGTGATGGGACTGGATACCATGATCTTTGTTTTCTGAATGTTGAGCTTTAAGCCAACTTTTTGCTCTCCTCCTTCACTTTCATCAAGAGGCTTTTTAGCTCCTCCTCACTTTCTGCCATAAGGGTGGTGTCATCAGCATATCTATATTACAGAGCCCTCCTAAACTCTTCCTATCTTTTCTCCAAGGTAGAGATAACTAGACCACTTGAGATTCTGCCTCTAATTATCATTTGCTTTATTTGCATGTGGTTTATTTACTTTTATTGATGGAAGTACCATGGCCAGGAACTCTGAGAGGAGAGCATGCATAGTTCCATCTCTGTTTTGAATCTTCTATTTAGTCAAACTCCAACTTTGGTTCACTCAACTTTTTGGAAATGTAGCTGGGTACAGTTTCCCCATTGTTATTTTGTTTGTTTCTCCATAATTCTAGGTGAACTCCCTACCCACATTCCTCTGAAACCACTGNAACTCCAACTTTGGTTCACTCAATTTTTTGGAAATGTAGCTGGGTACACTTTCCTCATTGTTATTTTGTTTGTTTCTCCATAATTCTAGGTGAACTCCCTACCCACATTCCTCTGAAACCACTGTCTTCCCCCACTCTCTCTATGCTGCACCCTGACATCTCCCCTTCTTTCAGGGCTGTGTTCTGCCCCCCACACCCCCCAAATGATGTTACCACCCAGCACAACCTTTTTAGCCCCAGATCTCTCAAAACTATCAATCGCCATTGTCTTCAGAGTGCTCTCCTCTCCTTTCTTTGTTCTCGGCTTACCTATATCTTCCTAACCCATAAATTTTCTTGGAATATTTCTTTTATCATATCACTTTCCAAGGACATAAATTGTTGTTACTCATCAAATGAAAACCAAATTCTTGTGCATCAAGCCTTGAGTAACCAGTCTGTTTAATGTTCCACAACATCTCCCCATTCATCTATATCTTTAAAGTGAAGTCGCGCAGTCTTGTCTGACTCTTTGTGACCCCATGAACTGTAGCCTACCAGGATCCTCTGTTCCTGGGATTTTCCAGGCAAGAGTATTGAAGTGGGTTGCCATTTTAAACCACTCTCTTATTTTTTAATTGAGATAAATCCCACATCTGTTCAAGTTTAAGCCTGCTCATATCTCTTGCATGAAATCTTCTTGAATAATTAAGTCTTTATTCCATTGCCTTTCCCATTTCAAATCTAAAAGCATTGAGTCTGTAGCACATAGTTTAAAACCCTTTTAACTTTGTATGCTTATTTTATGCTGCATCTGTTAGGAAGTGCATCTGGCAACTTGTCAGAGACTGAATATGTTTGAATATGAGAGGTATTTCTTTCTCTTTCTTATGTAATGAAGACATCAGGAGGCAGGTTCATGGTTACCACTCTGGCTCCTTGTGGCTCCCCATTCTGCTGTCCCTCAGCTTTCGTCCTTAACCTCATGATATAAAATGCTCAGTAGCTCCAGCAAAAAGAAGGAAGGACATAAATGGTCAGTCTATTTAAAAAAGTTTTCTGGAACACTGCCCAGTGAAAAGCTGCCAATTTTTTTGTGAGGGAACCTGGGAAATGTAATCTCAGAGACATTTGAATTACTCCCCTCCCCCTCATCTAAGAATTTTGTTAGGAGGGAGGAAAGAGGATGGTTGCTTTGGAGACACCTCTCTGTCTCTGTGTTACATGCATAATATGAGGCTTCCACATCCACCTCCCTCCAGATACACAGCCGGTGTCTGCTTTCCTTTCCTGAGCAGTGGTAAAATAAGTCAACTATGCATGTTCCACAAATCAGGATGCAGTCCTTAGGTCAGGAAGAGTATTTCCGTTTTACTTTGTCTCACACTTTTTTCCCAGAAATATGTACAAAAAGAAATAAAACTGTTTTTTAAAAGATATAGTAGATAAAATAAAATAATAAAGGTGAGACTTGTTCATTTAGAAACACTATGTTTTGTTCTGTTGATATAACACAATTATATAGGTGTATCTGGATTTTGATGCTAAACTACTGGGTTGTTACATTCAACAAATATCTAATAAATACTCCTCAGCATGGAACACAATTCCAGGTGTATGTAACACACAGATTTTTTTTTTGACATATGTCTTAAATTTTCAATCTTTTGAGGCAGTAAAGTGGTCTATTACCCAAGTAGGCTGTCTGTATTCTTATCAGAATTTAAATAAAGAATATGCCTGATAAATATTTGCTATATTTCTGTTAATGTTGAGGGTGGCCATTAGGAGCATGTCTGCTTCCACTGAAGGGTGTTTTCCTACTTTTGTCAGACACAAAGCAAGCCTCCTTTTGTCTCCTGATCACAGCTCCAATTTTCCCAGCTGGATGAATTCACCAAGTTGAGAATCTGAGAGGCCTTAACATTAGCAGAATCTACAAAGCACCAGAGGGGCACAAAACCTACATAGAAAGCGTTTGCTCTTCAGGCTTGACGCTGTGGTTGCTACAGCTACCAAGCTGCTGATTTCTCTGCTTTGTGTTCATGTGGGAAGAGAAGCTCTCAAGGTGACTGGGGCTTCATTATATAACTGACATTGCAATTCGTTTGCTTTAATGTTTGCATTTTAATCTACCGTGCCTAGTCCTGAGGAGGACTCTTTTTTGGGAATACTCAGTTAGGAGGAGGGGGATGGATAGACTAAATTTTATACAATCAGGAGGGCGAATCATGGAGTATAATTATATTTTTTTCTCTCTGAACTTTATAACCATTCATACATTGGCTTGAATGGATGTTGGGGGTATTTTGCTGCATGTGTCACAGAAACAACACAAGAACCATTGATTCATATATATATATATATATATATATAAATACTATAAGACAATATTAAAATAGCAATTAAGATGAAATCACATCAGTCTGTCCTTTGTGAAGTTTAAGAAGTTATCCATGTATAAGTAACTGACAAATCATTCTGAAGGCTTAACATTCTATACTTTAATGATCTTTAAGCATTGTCTCTGAAATATTAATTGCAGATGAATAGGTTGTGCTTGAAATCAAATCATGTACAAAATGTAATTGACATATGACCTTGTCTAGGGGAGGTTGCATAGTGACAGATATGTAAAAATGTGTTAACAGTGGGTTCACAATTTATATATTTCCATTTCTTTTAATGAGTTTCCCTGGTGGCTCAGTGGTAAACAAACCGTCTGCCAATGCAGGAGATGAGGGTTCAATCCCTGGGTCAAGAAGATTCCCTGGAGAAGGAAATGGCAATCCACTCCAGTATTCTTGCCTGGNAACAGTGGGTTCACAATTTATATATTTCCATTTCTTTTAATGAGTTTCCCTGGTGGCTCAGTGGTAAACAAACCGTCTGCCAATGCAGGAGATGAGGGTTCAATCCCTGGGTCAAGAAGATTCCCTGGAGAAGGAAATGGCAATCCACTCCAGTATTCTTGCCTGGGAGATTCCATGGACAGAGGAGCCTTGTGGGATAAAAAGTTCATGGGGTCACAAAAGAGTTAGACATGACTTAGTCTCTGAACAACAACTTCTTTTCATAAATATGTGTTATCAATGATAAAAAAAAGTCTCTAAATTTCCTCCACATTCTTTTCCCCAGTTCAATTTTTGAAGAAATTTTGTGAATTTTATAATCTCTCTTTAATAGAATGGTATTATCAATAGAAAAACACTGCTTTTCCCCTTTGTTTTAGGTTAAGGAGAAGCTAAAGCACTATTTCTGAAATTAAGCATGCTTAACCACTATTTGCAGTTCTTTAACAGCTTCTATTAAGCCTTCTAAGTGGGAAGGGAACAAGTTTTGGAGCATCTATTATGTTTTCTCTTATTTTGTGTACATTTTCTTGTTTAATATAGCACCATTCCCTGGTGGCCCAGAGGTTAAAGCGTCTGCCTGCAATGCGGGAGACCTGGGTTCGATCCCTGGGTCGGGAAGATTCCTCTGGAGAAGGAAATGGCAACCCACTCCAGTATTCTTGCCTGGAGAATCCCATGGACGGAGGAGCCTGGTGGGCTATAGTCCATGGGGTCACAAAGAGTCGGACACGACTGAGCGATTTCACTTTATAGCACCATTAAATATTATTAATTTATTTTACAGAGGAAGGTAGAAAGAAGATTTTCATATCCATAATCATTAAGTCTGCAGGTCAAGAAGGAAGAGTTAGAACTGGACATGGGACAACAGACTGGTTCCAAATCGGGAAAGGAGTACGTCAAGGCTGTGTATTGTCACCTTGCTTATCTAACTTATATGCAGAGTACATCATGAGAATTGCTGGACTGGGTGAAGCACAAGCTGGAATCAAAGATTGCNATGTTGAGGGTGGCCATTAGGAGCATGTCTGCTTCCACTGAAGGGTGTTTTCCTACTTTTGTCAGACACAAAGCAAGCCTCCTTTTGTCTCCTGATCACAGCTCCAATTTTCCCAGCTGGATGAATTCACCAAGTTGAGAATCTGAGAGGCCTTAACATTAGCAGAATCTACAAAGCACCAGAGGGGCACAAAACCTACATAGAAAGCGTTTGCTCTTCAGGCTTGACGCTGTGGTTGCTACAGCTACCAAGCTGCTGATTTCTCTGCTTTGTGTTCATGTGGGAAGAGAAGCTCTCAAGGTGACTGGGGCTTCATTATATAACTGACATTGCAATTCGTTTGCTTTAATGTTTGCATTTTAATCTACCGTGCCTAGTCCTGAGGAGGACTCTTTTTTGGGAATACTCAGTTAGGAGGAGGGGGATGGATAGACTAAATTTTATACAATCAGGAGGGCGAATCATGGAGTATAATTATATTTTTTTCTCTCTGAACTTTATAACCATTCATACATTGGCTTGAATGGATGTTGGGGGTATTTTGCTGCATGTGTCACAGAAACAACACAAGAACCATTGATTCATATATATATATATATATATATATAAATACTATAAGACAATATTAAAATAGCAATTAAGATGAAATCACATCAGTCTGTCCTTTGTGAAGTTTAAGAAGTTATCCATGTATAAGTAACTGACAAATCATTCTGAAGGCTTAACATTCTATACTTTAATGATCTTTAAGCATTGTCTCTGAAATATTAATTGCAGATGAATAGGTTGTGCTTGAAATCAAATCATGTACAAAATGTAATTGACATATGACCTTGTCTAGGGGAGGTTGCATAGTGACAGATATGTAAAAATGTGTTAACAGTGGGTTCACAATTTATATATTTCCATTTCTTTTAATGAGTTTCCCTGGTGGCTCAGTGGTAAACAAACCGTCTGCCAATGCAGGAGATGAGGGTTCAATCCCTGGGTCAAGAAGATTCCCTGGAGAAGGAAATGGCAATCCACTCCAGTATTCTTGCCTGGGAGATTCCATGGACAGAGGAGCCTTGTGGGATAAAAAGTTCATGGGGTCACAAAAGAGTTAGACATGACTTAGTCTCTGAACAACAACTTCTTTTCATAAATATGTGTTATCAATGATAAAAAAAAGTCTCTAAATTTCCTCCACATTCTTTTCCCCAGTTCAATTTTTGAAGAAATTTTGTGAATTTTATAATCTCTCTTTAATAGAATGGTATTATCAATAGAAAAACACTGCTTTTCCCCTTTGTTTTAGGTTAAGGAGAAGCTAAAGCACTATTTCTGAAATTAAGCATGCTTAACCACTATTTGCAGTTCTTTAACAGCTTCTATTAAGCCTTCTAAGTGGGAAGGGAACAAGTTTTGGAGCATCTATTATGTTTTCTCTTATTTTGTGTACATTTTCTTGTTTAATATAGCACCATTCCCTGGTGGCCCAGAGGTTAAAGCGTCTGCCTGCAATGCGGGAGACCTGGGTTCGATCCCTGGGTCGGGAAGATTCCTCTGGAGAAGGAAATGGCAACCCACTCCAGTATTCTTGCCTGGAGAATCCCATGGACGGAGGAGCCTGGTGGGCTATAGTCCATGGGGTCACAAAGAGTCGGACACGACTGAGCGATTTCACTTTATAGCACCATTAAATATTATTAATTTATTTTACAGAGGAAGGTAGAAAGAAGATTTTCATATCCATAATCATTAAGTCTGCAGGTCAAGAAGGAAGAGTTAGAACTGGACATGGGACAACAGACTGGTTCCAAATCGGGAAAGGAGTACGTCAAGGCTGTGTATTGTCACCTTGCTTATCTAACTTATATGCAGAGTACATCATGAGAATTGCTGGACTGGGTGAAGCACAAGCTGGAATCAAAGATTGCCGGGAGAAATATCAATAACCTCAGATATGCAGATGACACCACCCTTATGGCAGAAAGTGAAGAAGAACTAAAGAGGCTCTTGATGAAAGTAAAAGAGGAGAATGAAAAAGTTGGCTTAAAGCTCAACACTCAGAAAACTAAGATCATGGCATCTGGTCCCATCACTTCATGGCAAATAGATGGAGAAACAGTGGAGACAGTGACAGGGGCTCCCAAATTACTGCAGATGGTGACTGCAGCCATGAAATTAAAAGACGTTTGCTCCTTGGAAGAAAAGCTATGACTCACCTAGACAGCATACTAAAAAGCAGAGACATTAGTTTGCCAACAAAGGTCCATCTAGTCAAAGCGATGACTTTTCCAGTAGTCATGTATGGATGTGAGAGTTGGACTATAAAGAAAGCTGAGCACCAAAGAATTGATGCTTTTGAACTGTGGTGTTAGAGAAGACTCTTGAGAATCCCTTGGACAGCAAGGAGATCCAACTAGTCCATCCTAAAGGAAATCAGTCCTGAATATTCATTGGAAAGACTGACGATGAAGCTGAAACTCCAATACTATGGCCATCTGATGTGAACAACTGACTCATCTGAAAAGACCCTGATGCTGGGAAAGATTGAAGGCAGGAGGAGAAGGGGATGACAGAGGATGAGATGGTTGGATGGCATCACTGAATCAATGCACATGAGTTAGAGTAAACTCTAGGAATTGGTGATGGACAGGGAAGCCTGGTGTGCTGCAGTCCATGGGGTTGCAAAGAATCAGGCACAACTGAGCGACTGAACTGAACTGAATCATTAAGTCAATAAATAAGAGAGACATAATTGTCTTTCGAACAGAGACTTGAGTCTTTCTTATCCCCAAACCCATATTCTTTTCATCAACTTGAGAAGACAGACCATTCCAAGATGACTTGAAATGTGGAGAGGCAGTATGGTATAGGAGAAGGCAATGACACCCCACTCCAGTACTCTTGCCTGGAAGATCCCATGGACGGAGGAGACTGGTGGGCTGCAGTCCATGGGGTCGCAAAGAGTCGGACACGACTGAGCGACTTCACTTTCACTTTTCACTTTCATGCACTGGAGAAGGAAATGGCAACCCACTCCAGTGTTCTTGCCTGGAGAATCCCAGGGACGGCAGAGCCTGGTGGGCTGCCGTCTATGGGGTCGCACAGAGTTGGTCACGACTGAAGCGACTTAGCAGCAGCAGTAGCAGTATGGTATAATTCATCTCTGTTTTAATTTTTAGCAATCATTAAATTACCTATAAGAAGTTTAACATAAACATTATTAGACATGAATCTGTATTGTCCTGGATGCTATTTTTTTTTATCCCTAGCAACCATTGCCCCTGTCGTTCCTCAAAGATCTTCACTTTTCTTTAGGGGATTCTTGTGGGTCCAGGGAAACTAAATTTAACTTGGATTTTAAGGGTGTATCACGTGACACAGCCAAAGCTGATCAAAGCTTTCTTTTTCTTTGGCCATAATAATTAGTTTAACAATTGAGCATGGAACCGTAGCTCATCTAATGAGTATGAATCTCAAGACTTACTTTGGAATGCTGGAGTGAAGGTACTTCTCCTCATTAAGATAGTGTGGATTTTTATTTCCCAGCTCCCTTGACTTTACACTAGGACATATGACTTTGGCCAATGACATATAGGAGAAACTCATGTGTGCCGTGTCTGAGCAGGACTGTTAATAACCCTTGTGTATTTCCACTATATTCTACCCCCTGCCACTGTCATGACACTGGCAATATTCCAGATAGGTTTTCCTTCATCAGCCTGGGTCCTGGAATGAAGTCTCTATGACACAGGGCCACAGTTGATCTACCATGAAAATGTATAGTGAACTGAAAATAAGTTTTTGTTGGCGTGAGCCATTGACATGTGTGAGTTGTTTTATTCTGTAGCATAACTTAGCATAAATGGTAAGGTGTGGTAGTGCTGCTGGAACTGCTGCAGCCACTGTTGCTGCATAAAGTCAGTCTAATGGCAAAGCTGACGAAAGAAGGAAGCAGAATTTGGACAATTATAAAGATGGGTGGAACTCTGATGATGATGTCATAAACCTTTGACTCATGGCTGCAATCATCTCTGTACCTGAAAATTGTATTTAAGTGAATCAGTCTATTTGCTTAAGACAATTTTAGTTGGGTTTTCTGTTACTTGCAACCAAAGCAAATGAATTTCTCTATGTATCATGCTATTATATTTCACTTCATTTTCCCTCAAACAGACATCCAAAATAGCCTTGACATAAACTCAAGCAACATAAGTTATAAGGTCCTAAAAGTGACTAGTAAGATCAGTATTGACAAAGGAAGCCACTCAATAGGCAAATTTAATAGACAAGTAGGTAGATGCCAAATGAGAGCTATATAAGATTGCTTTACTAGTAATAAGAGTCAGGTTAATTTTTCAAGAATAATCATGAAGAGTTTACACTTTCCAAAATAATGCCTATTTAAAAATATATAAACATAGATTTCTGACGAGAAGGGTTGAGAGGAAGGCACAAGAGGTCGTGAAGTGATGTTCTGAAAGGCCTTGGCCATATTACCATAAAGGGTCTAAAATCACTGGATTCTTTTTTATGATCAATCATTAGATATTTTTTCTCCATTAAAAAAAATGGAAAGTAAGAAAGCAAGTAGAATATCCAACAATTGCTAAGTTGTTGGGAGAATTTCCCTTGGGAAAGTAAATACCTTGTTCTCAAATGTTGCTACTCCAGAGAAGAAGGACGCTTCCTGTTGAACTTCCTGAAGTAATAGAATGGAGTTAAAAGGGGGCCTTAACTGTAGCCAAGTTTTCTATTCCAAGAGAGGTAATTACTAAGGTCAGAACACTTTCCCTCTATGAAACAGTCATCACCTTATGGGAAAAATTTCTGTGTCTACTCCTGAAATGTGAGTGGACTTTTGACAGCAATAAATTGTACATGTAGAGTTCTGAAACCAAAAACTAAATAGTATTTTTACTCTTTGTTAGGATACCATGATAGCAAAACAGCAGTAACAAAAAGTTGAAATATAGTCACTTTGAATAGTCTCATGTACTGAAATTAATTTGTAATTGTAATTACAACTGAAATTGTAATTAATTTTTTACTTTGTTTTATTTATTATTAAAAAAGTTTTGTTCCTATCTCTGTTGTCATCAGCCCTATTTGTCTCTGTCACCAGCAGGTAATCATATTATTAATTGTTGAATATCTTCCCAGAATTTCTTCATGCACAACCAAGGAAATGCACATATGTTTTGTTATTGTCTCTCCTTCTTCTGTAAAATGTAGCACACTATAGACTGTTCTTTATTTCTGCTATTTTCGTCTAATGCTATCTCTTGGAGATTTTTCCTTTTCAGTAGTACATCAAGAACTTCGTCATTTTCTCCTACATCTGCATAGTATTTCTCACAGCATGCATGACCAGTAATTTATTTAGTCAGCTCCCTATTGATGAAAAGCTGGATTATTTCCAGTTTTTTACTATTAGTGCTTTTGATAACCTTCACGTATTTTGCGTCATACATTTTCAATGGATGAAAATAAAGCCAAGCCCTAAAAAAAAAGTCATCGTCAATTTTGGCAAGCTTCTGAACCTGAGTGTTCCCTTGGGTCATGTTTAACTACTTAAAGTTATGAACTTTTTTCTTCACTATCCAACTCATTTAGCCAAGAAAAAGCAGCTTTTTGTTTATAAATAAATACAAGATACCTAGACACTTGAAAAGAAGGAACAATGTCTTATGTGCTTTCATAGGGCTATCCTAAGACTTCTGTAGAAATGTTGCTTCTATAACAATGATGGGAAAAAGGGCAATTTCTGTAAGAGCCATGTAAATAAGCACGTCAGAGCCCTGGACAGTCTTGGCTGCTTCATCTTGACCTCCATATTTAATCTTGATGATTTGTTTTCTGACTTGATTCTCGCGCACATTTCTTCTCTTCTATTCCTTTTCCCTCCAGCTGCATCTGCAAAATGTTTGCTCTGTTACCAGTGCCCTCTGTATTCCATCCTATGTGCATTCTGTGGGTGATGCATCACTTTAACATGTAACACTTGTTATATAATACCTCCATCGTTTTGGCGGTTGCTGTGGTTTTCTTGAGGAATTCTTTGGGTAAAATTACTTTAATGGAATTTGACTTTTGATCATTTATCCAAGCACTCCCCTCTCCAAGCACTCAGTGGGAAGTTTGAAACATGGGTAAGATTTTGCTTGGGGTTTTTGTTTCCTTGTTTTCCTCCTTCATTACAAACTACCTGAATATGAATTAAATAAATGTTATTAAATAGTATATTTGTATAGATCTGTGTCTTTACGAGAGACCAGTGTTTCCAACTCTGCCCACAGTCTAATCTCTGCGTTTCCCTCTTTCTGACAACAGTGGCGTTCCTTGAGCTCCCGTTCGTGGCTTCAGTTGTTGGCATCGTCACCAACTCCTCTCTTTGATTCCACCTTTCAGACCATACTCTTTATTTGTTAGGCAGATCCCTGGATCATTTTCAGAATCCTGCAGCCCATGCTTTCAGTGTTGCTTTGAAGAGAAAAGTATAAGTGGACACTGAGAGGTACACTCTACTTTTCCCACTGTTAAAAAATTTATCTCATTGCTTGATTCATTACCATCTTTGTTTTTTTCCCCCTTTGTGCCTGTATTTTTGCTCCCTGGTGCATATGTCCATGGGTCTCTGTTTAAGGAGTTTCTGCTGCTGCTGTTTTTATCTGCCTTTCAGAATTCTGGAAACTGAGTTCTTCAAAACATAAAAGACCTGTTAGTACAGCGGGAACAGTTGATTGGTTTAGTTTGTTTAATTATAGTTGAAGTTAAGTCAGCATTACTACAGTCCTCCCCCCTTTTTAAAAAATGCATTAATATTTCACTTTATGGTTCTAAATAATTCCCTAGTCCTTTGCTAGATGCTTCTTTTTTTCCCCTTTTTTATTATTTTTAAAAATTGAAGTATAGTTGATTTACAACATTGTGTTAGTTTCAGGTATACAGCAAAATCATTCAGATGTGTGGGCTTCCCTGGTGGCTCAGATGGGAAAGAATCTGCCTGCGGTGCAGGAGACCCAGGTTCAATCCCTGAGTTGGGAAGACCCCTTTTTTTTTTTTCTCCTTTATTATTATTTTAAAAAATTGAATTATAGTTGACTTACAATCTTGTGTTAGTGTGAGGTATTCGCAAAGTGATTGAGGTATTTGGGCTTCCGTGGTGACCCAGATGGGAAAGAATCTGCCTGCAGTGCCGGAGATGCAGGTTTGACCCCTGAGTTGAGAAGATCCCTGTTTTATTTCTCCTTATTATTTTTAAAACTGAAGTATAGTTGACTTACAATCTTGTGTTAGGTTTAGCTGTGCAGCAAAGTGACTCAAATGTGTGGGCTTCCCTGGTAGCTCAGCTGGGAGAGAATCTGCCTGCAGTGCAGGAGACCCAGGTTCAATCCCTGAGTTGGGAAGATCCCTGTTTTGTTTTTTCTCTCTCTCCTTTTTAATAATTTAAAAAAATTGAAGTATAGTCAACTTACAATCTTGTGTTAGATTTAGGTATGCAGCAAAGTGGTTCAGGTATATGGACTTCCCTGATGACTCAGATGAGAAAGAATCTGCCTGCAGTGCAGGAGATGCAGGTTTGATCCCTCAGTTGGGAAGATCCCTGTTTTATTTCTCCTTTGTTATTATTTAAAAAATTGAAGTATAGTTGACTTACAATTGTGTGTTAGGTTTAGCTGTGCAGCAAAGTGATCCAAACTTGTGGACTTCCCTGGTAGCTCAGCTGGGAGAGAATCTGCCTGCAGTGCAGGAGACCCAGGTTCAATCCCTGAGTAGGGAAAGTCCCTGTTTTTTTTTTTTTTTCTTCTCCTTTTAAAATTATTTTTAGAAATTGAAGTATAGCTGACTTCAGTTCAGTTCAGTTCATTTCAGTTGCTCGGTCGTGTCTGACTCTGAGACCCCGTGGACTGCAGCACAACTTACAATGCTGTGTTAGGTTCAGGTCTACAGCAAAGTGAACCAGATAAGTTGCCTTCCCTGGTGGCTCAGCTGGGAAAGAATCTGCCTGCAGTGCAGGAGACTTAGGATTGATCGCTAAGCTGCAAACATTTCTGTTTTTTTATCCTTGTTATTTTCAAAAACTGAAGTATAATTGATTTACAATGTTGTGTTTGTTTAGTGATTCAGATATATATATATAGATAGATAGATAGATATGTATATACATATATTCAAGATTCTTTTTCCTTATATGTTATTACAAAAATATTGAATATAGTTAACTATGTGATGTAGTAGTAGTTCCTTGTTTGTTATCTGTTTTGTATACAGTAATGTATAACATTAATCCCAAAGTTCTAATTCATCCCTCCTTCCTTCCCTTTGGTAACTGTTTTGTATATATTTGTTTTGTATAAAAATTCATTTGTATAATTTTTTTAGATTCTACATATAAGTGATATCATTTGATAGTTGTCTTTTTCTGTCTGGCTTACTTAGTATGATAAGCAATAGTAATCAAGAGGTCTGATTATGTGTTTGTGCAATTTTTCATAGATATTTATATAATAGTCACAGAAATATAATCACTCAAACATACAGAGACTGTATGTTTTATAGGGCTGCAAAAAATATCACTACTGGCTTATGAAATCAAACTTGTTATTTGATGTAAGTGAGAAAAAACAAAAACATGATTTTTTCCAGTGGTTATGGTTACCTTACAATAATTAATCCTCCAAAATATTATTATTTGGGCAGTGGGATTTTGAAAAGAAGAACAAAGGACAGGAAAAATAGAAAATAGTCCACAACAAAGAGAGAGGAAATTGTGTTTGACCAGATTGCAATAGTCAACTTGCCGTTAAACTGCTGGCCTGCCTGATATTCTAAGACTGATTATTCCCTCCCCAGGGGGATATTATAAACAAGGATTTACTATAAAAATATTTTTTATTTGTCTGAAAACGAATTTGCCAAGGCTGGAGATCAGAGGTGTGGAGCAGATGGGGAAAGCAACCTGTTTCTCTGCCTTTAAGGAATCAGCTGTGGAGGAAACTCAGCAAGTGGGATGGAAATGTCACTTGAGCCCCGAAGCTCCTGTAAATATCAGGAAAGAAGACAATAGCAGTCTCCCAGTCCACAGTTCCACAACGTCACTCTCTCTTCCAGCAGGTATTAAACATTCATGACTATTTTATAATGAGGGGCAGGGATGACTCCGGCAGGAGAGCTGCCCAACCACATGGGTTGTGTTGGATTTTCAACAGCAGCACGTTTCATATATTTTTTCCCTCCCTGTTCCTTTTATCTCTCTGAGAATCTTCAGCCTGAAGGTAATGAAACACTTCCTTTATCACTTGGTGTCATTGAAATATTTATCTGATTATTTGAATAAAAGATTATGGCACCAACAGTCACTCTGTCCCTATGTATCCTTAGACTTCAAAAGGAAAAAGGAAGCTTAATGAATAAAATAAGACAAGATATTTGGCCATCAACTTTACAAATAACAAAAACCACTGTGATCAGTTGCAGCCTGCTTACAGCATGTATTATGCATGATGCTAAGCATGGGTCCTAAACCAAAACAGTTGGCCTTTGGAGGAATCATTTATTTAGACAGCAATAAGTTTAAAAAGTTCTTTTTTTTTTTTCTTTCCCCACACATTTGAGCATTTGTAAATACATTCTTGCCACCTTGTTGACTCAAAGTGGAGTCACTGGAGATAACGTGGATTCATTAAGGCAATTTTCTCAGGCTCCAATTTACCCCANAAGTTTAAAAAGTTCTTTTTTTTTTTTCTTTCCCCACACATTTGAGCATTTGTAAATACATTCTTGCCACCTTGTTGACTCAAAGTGGAGTCACTGGAGGTAACGTGGATTCATTAAGGCAATTTTCTCAGGCTCCAATTTACCCCATCCTTGTGTTTTGGGTTTTATTACTTGGTGTGAACAAAGCAAATAAAAGCCTAAATGTAGTTGACTCCTAATTTCCATCTGCCTGGCTGCAAGGAGGTTGTTCTTTTGCAGAAAAACCCTCACCAGACACTTCCTGGGTGCTTCCCTGGTGGCCCAGTGGTAAAGAACCCACCTGCTAATGCAGGAGTTGCAGGAGATATGGGTTCGATCCCTGGGTCAAGAAGGTACCCTGGAGAAGGAAATGGCTACCCACTCCAGTATTCTTGCCTGGGAAATCCTGTGGACTGAGGAACCTGGCGGGCTACAGTCCATGGGGTCACAAAAGAGTTGTATTCAACTTAGCAACTAAACAACAACAAAGCACTTCTTTTTTAAGCCTGGTGGGCTGCCGTCTATGGGGTCGCACAGAGTTGGTCACGACTGAAGCGACTTAGCAGCAGCAGTAGCAGTATGGTATAATTCATCTCTGTTTTAATTTTTAGCAATCATTAAATTACCTATAAGAAGTTTAACATAAACATTATTAGACATGAATCTGTATTGTCCTGGATGCTATTTTTTTGTATCCCTAGCAACCATTGCCCCTGTCGTTCCTCAAAGATCTTCACTTTTCTTTAGGGGATTCTTGTGGGTCCAGGGAAACTAAATTTAACTTGGATTTTAAGGGTGTATCACGTGACACAGCCAAAGCTGATCAAAGCTTTCTTTTTCTTTGGCCATAATAATTAGTTTAACAATTGAGCATGGAACCGTAGCTCATCTAATGAGTATGAATCTCAAGACTTACTTTGGAATGCTGGAGTGAAGGTACTTCTCCTCATTAAGATAGTGTGGATTTTTATTTCCCAGCTCCCTTGACTTTACACTAGGACATATGACTTTGGCCAATGACATATAGGAGAAACTCATGTGTGCCGTGTCTGAGCAGGACTGTTAATAACCCTTGTGTATTTCCACTATATTCTACCCCCTGCCACTGTCATGACACTGGCAATATTCCAGATAGGTTTTCCTTCATCAGCCTGGGTCCTGGAATGAAGTCTCTATGACACAGGGCCACAGTTGATCTACCATGAAAATGTATAGTGAACTGAAAATAAGTTTTTGTTGGCGTGAGCCATTGACATGTGTGAGTTGTTTTATTCTGTAGCATAACTTAGCATAAATGGTAAGGTGTGGTAGTGCTGCTGGAACTGCTGCAGCCACTGTTGCTGCATAAAGTCAGTCTAATGGCAAAGCTGACGAAAGAAGGAAGCAGAATTTGGACAATTATAAAGATGGGTGGAACTCTGATGATGATGTCATAAACCTTTGACTCATGGCTGCAATCATCTCTGTACCTGAAAATTGTATTTAAGTGAATCAGTCTATTTGCTTAAGACAATTTTAGTTGGGTTTTCTGTTACTTGCAACCAAAGCAAATGAATTTCTCTATGTATCATGCTATTATATTTCACTTCATTTTCCCTCAAACAGACATCCAAAATAGCCTTGACATAAACTCAAGCAACATAAGTTATAAGGTCCTAAAAGTGACTAGTAAGATCAGTATTGACAAAGGAAGCCACTCAATAGGCAAATTTAATAGACAAGTAGGTAGATGCCAAATGAGAGCTATATAAGATTGCTTTACTAGTAATAAGAGTCAGGTTAATTTTTCAAGAATAATCATGAAGAGTTTACACTTTCCAAAATAATGCCTATTTAAAAATATATAAACATAGATTTCTGACGAGAAGGGTTGAGAGGAAGGCACAAGAGGTCGTGAAGTGATGTTCTGAAAGGCCTTGGCCATATTACCATAAAGGGTCTAAAATCACTGGATTCTTTTTTATGATCAATCATTAGATATTTTTTCTCCATTAAAAAAAATGGAAAGTAAGAAAGCAAGTAGAATATCCAACAATTGCTAAGTTGTTGGGAGAATTTCCCTTGGGAAAGTAAATACCTTGTTCTCAAATGTTGCTACTCCAGAGAAGAAGGACGCTTCCTGTTGAACTTCCTGAAGTAATAGAATGGAGTTAAAAGGGGGCCTTAACTGTAGCCAAGTTTTCTATTCCAAGAGAGGTAATTACTAAGGTCAGAACACTTTCCCTCTATGAAACAGTCATCACCTTATGGGAAAAATTTCTGTGTCTACTCCTGAAATGTGAGTGGACTTTTGACAGCAATAAATTGTACATGTAGAGTTCTGAAACCAAAAACTAAATAGTATTTTTACTCTTTGTTAGGATACCATGATAGCAAAACAGCAGTAACAAAAAGTTGAAATATAGTCACTTTGAATAGTCTCATGTACTGAAATTAATTTGTAATTGTAATTACAACTGAAATTGTAATTAATTTTTTACTTTGTTTTATTTATTATTAAAAAAGTTTTGTTCCTATCTCTGTTGTCATCAGCCCTATTTGTCTCTGTCACCAGCAGGTAATCATATTATTAATTGTTGAATATCTTCCCAGAATTTCTTCATGCACAACCAAGGAAATGCACATATGTTTTGTTATTGTCTCTCCTTCTTCTGTAAAATGTAGCACACTATAGACTGTTCTTTATTTCTGCTATTTTCGTCTAATGCTATCTCTTGGAGATTTTTCCTTTTCAGTAGTACATCAAGAACTTCGTCATTTTCTCCTACATCTGCATAGTATTTCTCACAGCATGCATGACCAGTAATTTATTTAGTCAGCTCCCTATTGATGAAAAGCTGGATTATTTCCAGTTTTTTACTATTAGTGCTTTTGATAACCTTCACGTATTTTGCGTCATACATTTTCAATGGATGAAAATAAAGCCAAGCCCTAAAAAAAAAGTCATCGTCAATTTTGGCAAGCTTCTGAACCTGAGTGTTCCCTTGGGTTATGTTTAACTACTTAAAGTTATGAACTTTTTTCTTCACTATCCAACTCATTTAGCCAAGAAAAAGCAGCTTTTTGTTTATAAATAAATACAAGATACCTAGACACTTGAAAAGAAGGGACAATGTCTTATGTGCTTTCATAGGGCTATCCTAAGACTTCTGTAGAAATGTTGCTTCTATAACAATGATGGGAAAAAGGGCAATTTCTGTAAGAGCCATGTAAATAAGCACGTCAGAGCCCTGGACAGTCTTGGCTGCTTCATCTTGACCTCCATATTTAATCTTGATGATTTGTTTTCTGACTTGATTCTCGCGCACATTTCTTCTCTTCTATTCCTTTTCCCTCCAGCTGCATCTGCAAAATGTTTGCTCTGTTACCAGTGCCCTCTGTATTCCATCCTATGTGCATTCTGTGGGTGATGCATCACTTTAACATATAACACTTGTTATATAATACCTCCATCGTTTTGGCGGTTGCTGTGGTTTTCTTGAGGAATTCTTTGGGTAAAATTACTTTAATGGAATTTGACTTTTGATCATTTATCCAAGCACTCCCCTCTCCAAGCACTCAGTGGGAAGTTTGAAACATGGGTAAGATTTTGCTTGGGGTTTTTGTTTCCTTGTTTTCCTCCTTCATTACAAACTACCTGAATATGAATTAAATAAATGTTATTAAATAGTATATTTGTATAGATCTGTGTCTTTACGAGAGACCAGTGTTTCCAACTCTGCCCACAGTCTAATCTCTGCGTTTCCCTCTTTCTGACAACAGTGGCGTTCCTTGAGCTCCCGTTCGTGGCTTCAGTTGTTGGCATCGTCACCAACTCCTCTCTTTGATTCCACCTTTCAGACCATACTCTTTATTTGTTAGGCAGATCCCTGGATCATTTTCAGAATCCTGCAGCCCATGCTTTCAGTGTTGCTTTGAAGAGAAAAGTATAAGTGGACACTGAGAGGTACACTCTACTTTTCCCACTGTTAAAAAATTTATCTCATTGCTTGATTCATTACCATCTTTGTTTTTTTCCCCCTTTGTGCCTGTATTTTTGCTCCCTGGTGCATATGTCCATGGGTCTCTGTTTAAGGAGTTTCTGCTGCTGCTGTTTTTATCTGCCTTTCAGAATTCTGGAAACTGAGTTCTTCAAAACATAAAAGACCTGTTAGTACAGCGGGAACAGTTGATTGGTTTAGTTTGTTTAATTATAGTTGAAGTTAAGTCAGCATTACTACAGTCCTCCCCCCTTTTTAAAAAATGCATTAATATTTCACTTTATGGTTCTAAATAATTCCCTAGTCCTTTGGTAGATGCTTCTTTTTTTCCCCTTTTTTATTATTTTTAAAAATTGAAGTATAGTTGATTTACAACATTGTGTTAGTTTCAGGTATACAGCAAAATCATTCAGATGTGTGGGCTTCCCTGGTNGTCTTTATATTCTTCCTAATTTAACCATATTTTATATGTGTTTCAGTCCATTGCAATCACTGTCCTTATATAGCTTAACATTTTCTTGCCTTGAGAATTTCATGGGTAGAGAAGACTGGCTACACTACATGGGTTGCAAAGAGCCAGACCCTACTGGGTGACTAACACTTTCACTAGGTACCCACTAGAGATGTTAACACTTGAAAATGTGATAACATCATTTTGTTGAGAATGGAGAGCAAGCAAACTTCTTATACAGTGCTAATGGAAAATAAAATTAAGCAACCTCTTTGTAGGATTGTTTGGTAGTTTCTTTTAAACTTGCCTATGGCCAAAGAATTCTTAGATATTTATCTAAGGTAAATGAAAACATAGTTTCACAAGGAGTTCTGTACATGAATGTTTATATATCCTTTATTCACAGTAATTCAAACTGGGAACTACCAACTGTCCTTCAACAGGTGGGAAACAATGTGTGGATCTATACAAGCAATGGATTGCTACTAATGAACAAGAAATATATGATTAATACACACAACAGTATGAAAGACCTAGAAAGTGTTGTGCTGGGCAAAATGTATCACACACCGTAGGGTCCGTATTGTGTACTCTGATCAGGGAAAACTAATCAATTGTTATAGAAAATAAGACAGTGGCTGTGTGAATTTAGGGTTAGAGGGGAGATTCCACACTTTGGACTTGTGACTTAGCCCTATTTCTTTTATTTGTAAAAGGTATTTATATATGATCTCACATTCTGCAATTGTTGATTGATTTTGAGTGTTAAGATGCACTCCTTTTTTTTTTTTTTAAAGAGACCCATTTTTTTTCGTTATATAATTGACATAGTGTGTACAATATTATTAGTCTGAGACAAGCATACAGCAGTGAGGGCTTCCCAGGTGAGGGACCTGCCAGCTAAGGCAGGAGACGTAAGACATGGTGTCTAACTGTTGCAAATTGTAATTGAAGGCATTTAGAAGAGTTGTGTGGCTCAGAGTAGGCGCCCCAAACATGGCAGTGGCTAGCATTATTATTACTGTGACTAAGAAATTCATATAAAGTGATCAGGTAGGAGTTCTTGGGCAGGAATAAGTAGGGAGGAGTGGAAAAGAGGAGAGGAGGAAGTCTAGGTGAGAAAGACTCTGGGCATCACTTCCTGGGCACTCTCAGATCCACCCGTCTCTGTCTTGTGTACTTCCAAGTGGAAAAAACTAGGAAGTGGGTTGAGAAATACTTTCTACGTAGAAGATTAAACAGTGAATGACTCTCAAACTCAGCTAAAGTTTAATTTATTGAAAGGTGGTTGATTTACAATTTTTTTTAATTTATTTTTTTACACGAACTCCCAAACATGAATCCCCCTCCCACCTCCCACCCCACATCTTCCCTCCAGATCATCCCCATACACCAGCCCCAAGCATCCTGCATCCTGCATTGAACATAGACTGGCAATTCATTTCTTACATGATAGTATACATATTTCAATGCTATTCTCCCAAATCATCCTGACCTGCATATAGGTTTCTCAAGAGGCAGGTCAGGTGGTCTGGTATTCCCATCTCTCTCAGATTTCTGAGTTTAGCCAGACACTTATCTCAATACATATACAGCCCCTGCCTTCTGCAGTGCACATGTGCCCATGAGGGTGGCGTGAACTTCAATCCAAGCTGTGCTAGGAGCATCTGTTATCCTCCACTCAGCTGTTACAGTTGAGTTCACTTAGCAATTTCATCTTTCTTTCTCGTGAGTCCTCTTTCAGGGATCCCGATTGCTCCTCCTTTAATACTCTTCTTTTTCAGGGTCTCCTTAGACTGCTTTACAGGCCTCAGCATCAGTTGTGCTCAGTTTTAAGTGTTTATTATAGAAAACTTTCTAGTACTACTGTCACTGATTTTGTAAACAGTTGAGTTCACTTAGCAATTTCATCTTTCTTTCTCGTGAGTCCTCTTTCAGGGATCCCGATTGCTCCTCCTTTAATACTCTTCTTTTTCAGGGTCTCCTTAGACTGCTTTACAGGCCTCAGCATCAGTTGTGCTCAGTTTTAAGTGTTTATTATAGAAAACTTTCTAGTACTACTGTCACTGATTTTGTAACTGTCAGTGGACGCTGCAGAGAGGAGCATGGCTTTAGTCTGGTGGCCGGGAAAGTTCCTTCTAAGGCCAGTTCTACAGTTATTGCTTGTTACACTACTAACTATACAGAATAAAAGGATGACAGTTTTTGTCTTCCACAGAGCCTGTGTATCATAAAGGATATATTTTAAAAATACTATTATTTAAAAAATAATTTTATTGTTATTTTTATTTTAGGCTGTGCTAAGTCTTCATCCCTGGAGAAGGAAACGGCAACAGACATCAGTATTCTTGGGAAATCCCATGGTCAGGGAGCCCGATGGGCTGTAGTCTATGGGATCACAGTAGGTCAGACTCGACTTAGCGACTAAACAATGTCTTCGTTGCTGTGTAGGCTTTTCTCTAGTTGCGGCAAGTAGGGTCTACTCTCGAGTTGAAGCACGTGGCTTCTCACTGCAGTGGCTTCTCTTGTGTAGAGCATGAGCTCTAGGCGTGAGGGCTTCGGTCACTGCTGTACGTAGGCTCAGTATTTGCGTTTCCCAGGCTCTAGGTGGAGAAGGAAATGGCAACCCACTCCAGTACTCTTGCCCCGAGAATTCCATGCACATAGGAGCCTGGCAGGCTGCAGTCCATGGGGTCACAAGAGCTGGACACAACTTGGATCCACCACCACCAGGCTCTAGAACACAGGCTCAGTATTTGTGGTGCAAGGGCTTAGACGCTCTGCGGCATGTGGGATCTTCCCAGATCAGGGATAGAACTGCATTGACGGGTGGGTTTTTACCACAGAGTCATCAGGGAAGCCTCTATTTTTAAATTATTTTTAATAGACTTTATTTTTTATGGCAGTTTTAGATTCACCACGAAATTGAAGAGAAGGTATGGAGATTTCTCGTCCACATCCACACACGCATAGCCTCCCTGCTATTGTCTTCTTTCACCAGAGCAGTATATTTGTGAAAACTGATGAATCCACACTGATACATCATAATCACCCAAAGCCCATAATTTTTATTAAGGCTCACTCTTAAGTGTGCATTCTTTGGGTTTGGACAAATGTATCATGACATGTATACATGATTATCATACAGAATATTTTTATCAAGCTAAAAATTTTCTGTGCTCTGCTAATTCATCCTTCCCTCCTCCTTGGTCCCCAGAAACCATTGATATTTTTATTGCCTCCATACTATTGGCTTTTCCAGAATGTCATATCATTGGATTCATTCATTATGTAACCTTTTCATAATGACTTCTCTCACTGAAATATGCATATAAAATTCCTCCATGTCTTTTCATGGTTTCATAGCTTATTTCTTTTTAGCACTGAATAATATTCCATTGTCTGGATGCACCACAGTTTGTTTACCCATTCATCTTTCATGAAGGATATTTATAGTTATAAATAAATAAATAAGTTATGGTTAATTTGAGTGGAGTCACAGCAATCAACATAAATGTTACATGGCAGTGTTCTCTGGGCCTGTATTTCTCTATCCATGGCACCCCACTCCAGTACTCTTGCCTGGANTCTTAAATATTAATATTGTTCAAAGCTTAACTTTTACGAGAAAGTTATAATAAGAGATCTGCTACATGGATTTAAAAATTATATGATATTTTTCATAGGTTAGTGTAGTTACCTCAGAGCTAAATGATAAGAATTGGAAATTAAACATATATTTAGTTCATTCACTTCTCTTTTCATTTCAAAAGAGTGACGAGTAGTTATGGTCAGCAAGATCTTAATGTTGATATAGGGAACTAAAATCAAAAATTAGGGAAAAAATAGTATAGTTTCAGAATAAGATGAAGGCACGTATAAACATAATTAGTTTTCAAGATATAATAGGATATAATAAGATATATTATTTTTATTATAATGAAAAGCATAATTTAAGAAGTGTGGCATTGAGATGAAGGCAAGATCATATCAGTTTTGGTAAAATCATAGAATGATCAATGGGGAAAGAAGGGTAGATTTAAACTGAACATTGGAGGATAAAATGTGCATTGGCACAAATAGCAGTGAGTAATGATTTTATTAACTCACATGCATATTAGAATTAGAAGGTGTTATTCCCCCAAGATACTACTTTGTCAAAGTCTTTAATAGTAGATTTAAGATTTTTCAGGTTTTTTTTTTTTTTAATGTTTTTATTTTTATTTTTTTGTATTTATTTTTTTACACGAACTCCCAAACATGAACCCCCCTCCCACCTCCCACCCCAGGTTTTATTAACTTTCTTTTTCTAAGGTTGTTGCTACCCAGGTTTCTCTGAGATGGACAATGGCTCATGCCTGTCTCAATGGACATGTAGGCGCTCCTTTCACTCCTGTCTACTTTAGACTCAAGGGAAGGGAGGGAGATGGGGAAGAAGAAGGAAGAATGGGGAGGGGGCATCAGTTGATTCTGGTCCATTTGATACTGCTAGAGAGCTGAATATTCTCTGAATAGCAGGAGATGTGTGAGAATATTTGGGCTACTGAGAAGATGAACAGACAGTAGAACCCCTCCTGGAGGAATTCTGGCATGGAGAATGGTTTGGCTCACTGTTCTGTCTTGGACAGAAACCTGAAGTGTTTCTCATTCAGCTGATGGTGTTTGTGACCTAAATCAGTGATAATAGAAGCTGGGATGATGAGTTTCAGCTATCAGACCCTCTACCCAGAAGAGGTTTCAGGACCCAGGCTGCACCTTTTAGGCTGTGTGGCATTCTGATTGAGGTAGAAATCTTAGTATTACCCCTGAACCAAACCTTCACTTTAAGCTCTTAACGTGTTTAGCAGATTTATCTATTTATTTATATTTATTCTCATTTATATTTTCATTATACAATATTTTGATACATGAACATGCCTTTGCTCTTTATAATCTTCAGATAATAATACGTACTTCTGTTTAATATTTCCTTAGCGATCCTGAATCACGTGAAGCCATTAGAAAGTGTCATTCATGGTTAAAGAGAAGGAGAGGTCTCTCAGGAATGATCCTTACCCTCAAAACAATTCTGTCCCACATTCCATTGATTCACCCTGCCTCCAATCTCAAATTGGATTTGAAATTTCACCCATTCATCTTGCTGCTTTGCTATTTAAGCACTGTATGCGCAATTATAGGTGTTCCCTCATAGCTGAGCTGGCAAAGAATCCGCATGCAGTGCAGGACACCTGGGTTCCATCCCTGGGTTGCGAAGATCCCCTGGAGAAGGGAAAGGCTACCTACTCCAGTATTCTGGCCTGGAGAATTCCATGGACTGAATAGTCCATGGGATCACAAGGAGTCGGACACGACTGAGTGACTTTCACTTTCACTTTCATGCACAATTATATGGGGATTATATTAACACTTTCTTAAGTGAAATTTCATGAAAGAATGGGAAGATAGTGGTTCTGGTTAGCCGGGGGTCTCATGAAATGCCGAAATACATGTTTTACGAAAAAAATTTTTTTACCTTGCTTATATTTATAATAGTCTTACTCTACCCTGAAGGGTAGAATCAACCCTTTCCATGTTTTGTTTTTTTCTTAATTACATTTTTACAGACCTAAATATACAGTTTTAAAACCAAACTTTATTGTCACATCTATCCACTAAGAGTTCCAATTAATAATCAATCAAATGATCTATGGTACATGGGACCTGGTTTTGCAGTATTGTCTCTCTTACTGTGTATCAACCACTTTTGAGCAAACCATGGGCTTAGACAATTGGACCCCCAAAAGTGATCCCCAGCTCTAATCTTCTAAGTTAATAAGAACTTTGTAGGATTTCCCTGCAGAAATTTTACTAAAGGTCTTAAAATATTTTACTAATTTAAACTCATCCCTAGCTCGCCATATGGAATTTAGCTTCCTCAGTTTAACTTTCCCATCAACAAAGCTGGCTAAAAATATATAAACAGTCAGAATGCAGAATAAGTTTATCATTTTACCCTTCTCCACTGCCATCCTTTCTTGGCAACAAAATGAAGGGAAAGGGAATATTGATATTTCCATAATGACAAAATAAATAATTTCACAACTTTGGCTTACCAGTACTGGGAATATAAAATTTATTTGGTCATTAATCAAAGATGTATTGTGCACTAATTATGTGATAGGTTTTGTTCAAAGTGCTCAAAATACAGTAGAGGTTTCATGAACTCTATAGCCTAGTAGAAGGTGGAAGAATATAATAAAATATGAATAATATGTTGTCAGAAGCCATGGATAAAAATAAAACAAGGTAAATGGCTTGGACTATAGATGGCAGGAATTACCAAGTGACCCTCCAGTCTGATTATAGAAGCATATAATGTCATTGTCTGGGGGTTAACTTGGACCAAATGCTTTACATATGTCATTTTATTCCCACAACACTTACAGGAAAGTACTATTGTTAGGTCCATGTGAACGATGAACAGATTGGGGTGTAGAAGATTAAAAACTGACCTGAGGTTAACCAGCTATGGGACAGTCAGGATTGTCTGATAGGGACCTCTTTTGGTGTTCTCTTTTTGTTTTCCCAATAAGCAAGTTGGGCCTAGGAGCTTCTCTTTTCCCAAGCAAGGGAGGCAGTTTATAAAACTCAGTTTCTCACAGGACTGGGAACTTTAGGTATTAGGGAAATGTGCAAATGGCGTTTCCTGGCACTTCTCTAAACAGATGGCCTTGAACTCAGATTGTTTAGACCTGAGCCAACATGTTTATTCCCCAGTGTAAAATTGCTCTCATGTTTCCCTAAGTTCATTCATAACTTTGCATAAGTTCATCTCCTGGAACATAACCCCATAGGTGCTCAACTGCTGCTGCTGCTGCTGCTAAGTTGCTTCAGTCGTGTCTGACTCTGTGCGACCCCATAGATTGGAGCCCACAAGGCTCCCCCATCCCTGAGATTCTCTAGGCAAGAACACGAGTGGGTTGCCATTTCCTTCTCCAGAGCATGAAAGTGAAAAGTGAAAGAGAAGTTGCTCAGTCGTGTCCAACTCTTCATGACCCCATGGACTGCAGCCTACCAGACTCCTCCATCCATGGGATTTTCCAGGCAAGAGTACTGGAGTGGGGTGCCATTGCTTTCTCCGCCCCCTTGCTTAAGCAGACTTCTCTGTAGAATGTTGCTAGAATGGGGACTGTATTCCCCACCTGGATCCTTTTGCCTATCATTTCTAGGAAGCACCAAGTGGCATTCCCTAGTAAACATTTTGTAGGACAATAGCTGTTAAATAGAAAAATGCGAAATCAAACTCAGGTCTGGTGTGGCCCCAAAGCTCCTAACAGCTATATTATAATACATAGCTTCTGCAACTCTTGCGATTAAGTGAGATATAATATGAATCACTTTAGTGCCTGACAGAAAGTTTCCATAGTTTATTATTTATTTATTTTGATCATCCCCATGCACCAGCCCCAAGCATCCTGCATCCTGCATCGAACACAGACTGGCGATTCGTTTCTTACATGATAGTATACATATTTCAATGCTATTCTCCCAAATCATCCCACCCACTACCTCTCCCTCTCCCTCAGAATCCAAAAATCCACTCTACACATCTGTATCTCTTTTACTGTCTTATATACAGGGTCCTCATTACCATCTTTCTAAATTCCATATATATGTGTCAGTATACTGTATTGGTGTTTTCCTTTCTGGCTTACTTCACTCTGTATAATTGGTTCCAGTTTCATCCATCTCATTAGAACTGGTTCAAATGTATTCTTTTTAATGGCTAAGTAATACTCCATTGTGTATATGTACCACTGCTTTCTTATCCATTCATCTGCTGATGGACGTCTAGGTTGTTTCCATGTCTTGGCTATTATAAACAGTGCTGCGATGAACATTGGGGTACATGTATCTCTTTCTATTCTGGTTTCCTTGGTGTGTATGCCCAGCAGTGGGATTGCTGGGTCATAAGGCAGTTCTATTTGCAATTTTTTAAGGAATCTCCACACTGTTCTCCATAGTGGCTGTACTAGTTTGCATTCCCACCAACAGTGTAAGAGGGTTCCCTTTTCTCCACACCCTCTCCAGCATTTATTGCTTGCAGACTTTTGGATCGCAGCCATTCTGACTGGTGTGAAGTGGTATCTCATTGTGGTCTTGATTTGCATTTCTCTGATAATGAGTGACGTTGAGCATCTTTTCATGTGTTTGTTAGCCATCCGTATGTCTTCTTTGGAGAAATGTCTATTTAGTTCTTTGGCCCATTTTTTGATTGGGTCGTTTATTTTTCTGGAATTGAGCTGTATAAGTTGCTTGTATATTTTTGAGATTAGTTGTTTGTCAGTTGCTTCATTTGCTATTATTTTCTCCCATTCAGAGGGTTGTCTTTTCACCTTGCTTATAGTTTCCTTTGTTGTGCAGAAGCTTTTAATTTTAATTAGATCCCATTTGTTTATATTTGCTTTTATTTCCAGTATTCTGGGAGGCGGATCATTGAGGATCCTGCTGTGATTTATGTCGGAGAGTGTTTTGCCTATGTTCTCCTCTAGGAGTTTTATAGTTTCTGGTCTTACATTTAGATCTTTAATCCATTTTGAGTTTATTTTTGTGTGTGGTGTTAGAAAGTGATCTAGTTTCATTCTTTTACAAGTGGTTGACCAGTTTTCCCAGCACCACTTGTTAAAGAGATTGTCTTTACTCCATTGTATATTCTTGCCTCCTTTGTCAAAGATAAGGTGTCCATATGTGTGTGGATTTATCTCTGGGCTTTCTATTTTGTTCCATTGATCTATATTTCTGTCTTTGTGCCAGTACCACACTGTCTTGATGACTGTGGCTTTGTAGTAGAGCCTGAAGTCAGGTAAGTTGATTCCTCCAGTTCCATTCTTCTTTCTCAAAATTGCTTTGGCTATTCGAGGTTTTTTGTATTTCCATACAAATCTTGAAATTATTTGTTCTAGTTCTGTGAAAAATACCGCTGGTAGCTTGATAGGGATTGCATTGAATCTGTAGATTGCTTTGGGTAATATATTCATTTTCACTATATTGATTCTTCCAATCCATGAACATGGTATATTTCTCCATCTATTAGTGTCCTCTTTGATTTCTTTCATCAGTGTTTTATAGTTTTCTATATATAAGTCTTTAGTTTCTTTAGGTAGATATATTCCTAAGTATTTTATTCTTTTCGTTGCAATGGTGAATGGAATTGTTTCCTTAATTTCGTTTTCTACTTTCTCATTATTAGTGTATAGGAATGCAAGGGATTTCTGTGTGTTGATTTTATATCCTGCAACTTTACTATATTCATTGATTAGCTCTAGTAATTTTCTGGTGGAGTCTTTAGGGTTTTCTATGTAGAGGATCATGTCATCTGCAAACAGTGAGAGTTTTACTTCTTCTTTTCCAATTTGGATTCCTTTTATTTCTTTTTCTGCTCTGATTGCTGTGGCCAAAACTTCCAGAACTATGTTGAATAGTAGCGGTGAAAGTGGACATCCTTGTCTTGTTCCTGACTTTAGGGGAAATGCTTTCAATTTTTCACCATTGAGGATAATGTTTGCTGTGGGTTTGTCATATATAGCTTTTATTATGTTGAGGTATGTTCCTTCTATTCCTGCTTTCTGGAGAGTTTTTATCATAAATGGATGTTGAATTTTATCAAAGGCCTTCTCTGCATCTATTGAGATAATCATATGGCATTTATTTTTCAATTTGTTAATGTGGTGAATTACATTGATTGATTTGCGAATATTGAAGAATCCTTGCATTCCTGGGATAAAGCCTACTTGGTCATGGTGTATGATCTTTTTAATGTGTTGTTGGATTCTGATTGCTAGAATTTTGTTGAGGATTTTTGCATCTATGTTCATCAGTGATATTGGCCTGTAGTTTTCTTTTTTTGTGGCATCTTTGTCAGGTTTTGGTATTAGGGTGATGGTGGCCTCATAGAATGAGTTTGGAAGTTTACCTTCCTCTGCAATTTTCTGGAAGAGTTTGAGTAGGATAGGTGTTAGCTCTTCTCGAAATTTTTGGTAGAATTCAGCTGTGAAGCCGTCTGGACCTGGGCTTTTGTTTGCTGGAAGATTTCTGATTACAGTTTCAATTTCCGTGCTTGTGATGGGTCTGTTAAGATTTTCTATTTCTTCCTGGTTCAGTTTTGGAAAGTTGTATTTTTCTAAGAATTTGTCCATTTCTTCCACGTTGTCCAATTTATTGGCATATAATTGCTGATAGTAGTCTCTTATGATTCTTTGTATTTCTGTGTTGTCTGTTGTGATCTCTCCATTTTCATTTCTGATTTTATTGATTTGATTTTTCTCCCTTTGTTTCTTGATGAGTCTGGCTAATGGTTTGTCAATTTTATTTATCTTTTCAAAAAACCAGCTTTTGGCTTTGTTGATTTTTGCTATGGTCTCTTTTGTTTCTTTTGCATTTATTTCTGCCCTAATTTTTAAGATTTCTTTCCTTCTACTAACTCTGGGGTTCTCCATTTCTTCCTTTTCTAGTTGCTTTAGGTGTAGAGTTAGGTTATTTATTTGACTTTTTTCTTGTTTCCTGAGGTATGCCTGTATTGCTATGAACTTTCCTCTTAGCACTGCTTTTATAGTGTCCCACAGGTTTTGGGTTGTTGTGTTTTCATTTTCATTCATTTCTATGCACATTTTGATTTCTTTTTTGATTTCTTCTGTGATTTGTTGGTTATTCAGAAGCGTATTGTTCAGCCTCCAAATGTTGGAATTTTTAATAGTTTTTCTCCTGTAATTGAGATCTAATCTTAATGCATTATGGTCAGAAAAGATGCTTGGAATGATTTCGATTTTTTTGAATTTATCAAGGTTAGATTTATGTCCCAGGATGTGATCTATCCTGGAGAAGGTTCCGTGAGCACTTGAGAAAAAGGTGAAATTCATTGTTTTGGGGTGAAATGTCCTATAGATATCAATTAGGTCTAACTGGTCTATTGTATCATTTAAAGTTTGCGTTTCTTTGTTAATTTTCTGGTTAGTTGATCTGTCCATAGGTGTGAGTGGGGTATTAAAGTCTCCCACTATTATTGTGTTATTGTCAATTTCCCCTTTCATACTTGTTAGCATTTGTCTTACATATTGCGGTGCTCCTATGTTGGGTGCATATATATTTATAATTGTTATATCTTCTTCTTGGATTGATCCTTTGATCATTATGTAGTGGCCTTCTTTGTCTCTTTTCACAGCCTTTGCTTTAAAGTCTATTTTATCAGCTATGAGTATTGCCACTCCTGCTTTCTTTTGGTCTCTATTTGCATGATATATCTTTTTCCAGCCTTTCACTTTCAGTCTGTTTATGTCCCTTGTTTTGAGGTGGGTTTCTTGTAGACAGCATATACAAGGGTCTTGTTTTTGTATCCATTCAGCCAGTCTTTGTCTTTTGGTTGGGGCATTCAACCCATTTACGTTTAAGGTAATTATTGAGAAGTATGATCCCGTTGCCATTTACTTTATTGTTTTGGGTTCGGGTTTATACACCCTTTTTGTTTCCTGTCTAGAGAATATCCTTTAGCATTTGTTGGAGAGCTGGTTTGGTGGTGCTGAATTCTCTCAGCTTTTGCTTGTCTGTAAAGCTTCTGATTTCTCCTTCGTATTTGAATGAGATCCTTGCTGGGTACAGTAATCTGGGCTGTAGGTTATTTTCGTTCAACACTTTAAGTATGTCTTGCCATTCCCTCCTGGCCTGAAGAGTTTCTATTGAAAGATCAGCTGTTATCCTTATGGGAATCCCCTTGTGTGTTATTTGTTGTTTTCCCCTTGCTGCTTTTAATAGTTGTTCTTTGTGTTTGATCTTTGTTAATTTGATTAATATGTGTCTTGGGGTGTTTCGCCTTGGGTTTATCCTATTTGGAACTCTCTGGGTTTCTTGGACTTGGGTGATTATTTCCTTCCCCATTTTAGGGAAGTTTTCAACTATTATCTCCTCAAGGATTTTCTCATGGTCTTTCTTTTTGTCTTCTTCTTCTGGGACTCCTATAATTCGAATGTTGGAGCGTTTCATATTGTCCTGGAGGTCTCTGAGATTGTCCTCATTTCTTTTAATTCGTTTTTCTTTTTTCCTCTCTGATTCATTTATTTCTACCATTCTATCTTCTATTTCACTAATCCTATCTTCTGCCTCCGTTATTCTACTATTTGTTGCCTCCAGAGTGTTTCTGAGCTCATTTATTGCGTTATTCATTATGTATTGACTCTTTTTTATTTCTTCTAGGTCCTTGTTAAACCTTTCTTGCATTTTCTCAATCCTTGTCTCCAGGCTATTTATCTGTGATTCCATTTTTATTTCAAGATTTTGAATCATTTTCACTATCAATGTTCGGAATTCTTTCTCAGGTAGATTCCCTATCTCTTCCTCTTTTGTTTGGTTTGGTGGGCATTTCTCCTGTTCCTTTACCTGCTGAGTGCTCCTCTGTCTCTTCATCTTGGTTATATTGCTGCGTTTGGGGTGGCCTTTCTATATTCTGGGAATTTGTGGAGTTCTCTTTACTATGGAGTTTCCTCACTGTGGGTGGGGTTGTATCAGTGGGTTGTCAAGGTTTCTTGGTTAGGGAGGCTTGTGTTGGAGTTCTGGTGGGTGGAGCTGGATTTCTTCTCTCTTGCTCCAGGAAGGATGACTCTCAGAGACGTGGACCTTCAGGTGGGACAGGCTCACAAGTCCTGGCTGACACCAGAGGGACCTCTCTGCTGCAGGTAGGGTTAGCTGTTGTCACAACTCAGCAGCTCAGGTCACTAGCCAAAAAACCTACATCCACGTTCCAGCTTCACGCCTGTCTCACCACCATAACTTTCAGACTAGTATAGTCTGCCTGCACCTGATGGAAATATCTAGTAATTAAGCCAGCAGTCTTCAGCCCAAGGTGTGTATCAGAATCACCTGGCGGGCCCAGGAAGCATCCAAAGACCTCTGCTTGCTCCTGTGTCCTCACTGCTGGAAGAGCCCTCTGAACTTGAGCAGCTCGGTGGCTCCAGCAGAGGGGGGACCCACCCCTTAGGAGGCAGGCCCACAGCATAGAGCCGCTGCACGGGCTGGACCTGAGTGTCACCACATCAGGCTTATCCGCCCAGTTGATTAATGACTGAGTCGCTCCCACTGGGATCGAGGGCAGAGAAGAGATGTGTTTCCAGGCAGACTGTCCCCTGTCTCAGGAAGGACACTCCAGCCCTTCTCTCTCTCAGGAGCCACCCTCTCAGGTGAGTTTCTGGAGGCTGGAGTCACAGGGGCCTTCTTTTCTTGGCCGTGTCTGTGGCTCCCCAGGCGGGCTCCTCGGCTTATTTGGCTGTTCTGGGTTTTCGTTGCTGTGCAGGCTTTTCTCTAGTTGTGGAGAGCAGGGCCGACTCTCTAGTTGCAGTGCAGGCTTTTCTCTGGTCGAGGCGAGCAAGGCCCCATGTTCCTCCTAGAGGGTGAGGAGCCAGCAGGGCGGCGAAACAGACCTGTCGGTCTCGGAGACTCTCCAGAAGAGGAAGTCTTCCAGCTTCAATACTGAAGAAAGAGCCTGGAGTCCGTGACAGAGACATCAATGGGTTAATGGATAAGAGGACCGTAAGGCCTGAAGCAAGGTCCCCAGGGCAGCACCGCACCAGCCACTGCACTGACCATCACAGCGAGATGGCGGAAGGTGCCATTATTATAGTTTTTACTCATCATTAGTTATTCACTGTAAGGATGTGAGAGTTGGACTATAAAGAAAGCTGAGTGCTGAAGAATTGATGCTTTTGCACTGTGGTGTTGGAGAAGACTCTTGAGAGTCCCTTGGACTTCAAGAAAATCCAACCAATCCATCCTAAAGGAGATCAGTCCTGGGTGTTCATTGGAAGGCCTGATGTTGAAGCTGAAACTCCAATACTTTGGCCACCTGATGCGAAGGGCTGACTCATTTGAAAAGACCCTGATGCTGGGAAAGATTGAGGGCGGGAGGAGAAGGGGACGACAGAATATGAGATGGTTGGATGGCATCACTGACTCAGTGGACATGAGTTTGGGTAAACTCTGTGAGTTGATGATGGACAGCGAGGCCTGGCATGCTGCAGTTCATGGGGTCACAAAGAGTCGGACATAACTGAGCAACTGAATTGAACTGATTAGGCATATCAGCTAGGCTTTAAGTTTTTATTTTAAAGTGTCTTTGAACAGATGCAACTATTTTAATAAAAAACTTATAACTTCAGTAAAGAAATGCCAGTTTATAAGGAATGCTGAAGTTTTTTCACTTTGCTCCTGCACCTTTAGATGAGTAGTGTTTGAATTACAGGAGGTTGAAGGGCATAAGAAGGTAGACTTTTAAGAGCTCTTCATGAGCATTTTGTCCTTCATAGGGAAATATGTTTAAAAGAATATGTACTTCTCAAGAATACATTCATTTATCTATCATTTATGAAAATGTTGCTAATTCATATTGTAAATTAAAGGTTTTTTCTCGAGATAATTGTACAGTATATTCACAAGGAGGTACAAGAAATAATATATTGATAAATGCTATGTATCCTTTAAATAGTTAACCCAATGGTAACATTTTACACAATTATAATACAATATCACATGTGGAATATTGCATGTTGCCATAGAGGGTCCACTGAACTCTGATTTCCTCTCATATTTATACTCATTTCTAAATGTACTTCAAAGAAATTTTATCACATGCACAGATTGAGTATTTATCAACACACTTCATATAAAAACATTAGAGTCACCTTCATTCTCATTTTCAAAATAATAAATTGGTGTCTTACACTCCAAAGATGACGAGTCATTTTTCTTTAGTATCTCTATAGACTCATTAATTTAATCATACTTTATGCATTTCAGTCCATTGTATTTATCCTCATTTTATTGCTCGAAATTTTCTCTTTGATCTGAGGAATTCTCTTCAGTTTGCTTCTTGAGTCTTTTGGACACAGTATTATTAGTCTCGAATATTAACTCTTTTTAAATATTTTTT
>SJYX01000696.1:78437-90435 GCA_006410675.1 Oreotragus oreotragus | reverse complement strand
TTAGTATACTGTATTGGTGGAGAAGGCAATGGCACCCCACTCCAGTACCCTTGCCTGGAAAATCCCATGGACAGAGGAGCCTGGTGGGCTGCAGTCCATGGGGTCGCTAACAGTCGGACATGACTGAGTGACTTCACTTTCACTTTTCACTTTCATGCATTGGAGAAGGAAATGGCAACCCACTCCAATGTTCTTGCCTGGAGAATCCCAGGGACGGGGGAGCCTGGTGGGCTGCCATCTATGGGGTCGCACAGAGTCGGATACGACTGAAGCGACTTAGCAGTAGCAACAGCATACTGTATTGGTGTTTTTCTTTCTGGCTTCCTTCACTCTGTATAATCGGCTCCAGTTTCATCCACCTCATTAGAACTGATTCAAATGTATTCTTTTTAATGGCTGAGTAATACTCCATTGTGTATGTGTACTACAGCTTTCTTATCCATTCATCTGCTGTTGGGCATCTAGGTTGCTTCCATGTCCTGGCTATTATAAACAGTGCTGCGATGAACATTGGGGAACATGTGTCTCTTTCTCTTATCTGATATGACAAGGTGTTCTGAGCTCCTCTCATCAGTTCCATTCTTCAGACTAGAAATCAACCATGTCTTTAAAAGAGTCATTTTCTTTTAGTGGTGAAATGGTGTCTCAAGGTCAAAAGTGGATTCCTACAGGGGCTCATTGCTCCTGTGTTAGTCACTGTTTCTAGTTCTTTAAGAAAGAACTAAAAAAAAAATCTGTTCTCCTTGGTTCTTAATTTAAGAAGATATGTTTTGATATTCATTCTTCATTTTTTTAGGTATGACTTTTTTCAATATGTCATTTCAAGTATCTAATTCACAGTAAGCAAAATTCCTTGCATTATTATTTTCATCGTTTTCTCCCGTGCTTTGGTTTTCTCCTTTGTGGTGCCTACTCACAATAGATTAGATGTTCACCGCTGTTGGAAAATTACTAAACCATCTCTTAGTAAAATCTTTTGGCAGTTTCTTATAAACTTGTGTATGGTCAAACAATTCCACTGCTAGATATGCATTCAAGCTAAATGAAAAAATATGATCATAAACAGTTTTTTTACATGAATGCTTGTCTCTTCTTTATTCATCATAGCCCAAACTGGAACTAACCAAATTTCTAGCAAGAGGAGAGGAAACAAATGTGTGGATATACTCAGGCAATAGATGACCAGTAACCAACAAAAAGTGTAGTTTTGACACACACAAAACTATGGATATAAAAAACGGCTCTTCTCCAGAGATCCTGTGCACTAAACCCTCATCAGCCCAGGTCAGGTGTACCTGCCTGTCCCAGCAGCACAGGACAGGGAAGGTCAGGACACAGGGGAGCTCGGGTTAATATTGGCAGGAACATGTCTCTCTGCTCCTCTTCTCCACAAAGAGTGGTAGAGCAATGAGTCTCATCCTTGCTCTGAACTTTAGGATCTCATAGAAGTAGGACATGCTGGTGGACACGTCCAGGACATGTCCATTCTTTGTCTTCTAGAAGGTACTCAGCCTGTGGGAGAGCAGGCTCTCCAAAGAGCTCCCAAACTGAGTTGGGAGATCTCTGGGTTGCTCTTGACTTAAGACATGCTTTGTAATTGTGTCTGTTTCCTTGTGACCCCGTGGACTGTTGTCCACCAGGCTCCCCTGTCCTTGGGATTCTTCAGACAAGAATACTGGAGTCAGTAGCCATTTCCTCATCCAAGGGATCTTTCCAACCCAGGGGTCAAACCCAGGTCTCCTGTATTGGCAGGTGGATTCTTTACCACTGAGCTGTCTGGGAAGCCCTTTCCCCTTAATACATCAACCAAAAGAAACTGGAAGGGAAAAAAAAAGTTTAAATACATGAATATTTTTTAGAGGAAAAGGAAAGGCCATTTCTACTTCACTAGTAAGATGATACAGGGGCCTGTGACTCCTCACAGGGAGTGAGAACAGTGCTTCCCAGTGTGGCATGCCCTCCTCCCCAGGAAAAGTTGTTAGAGAACATAGTTGGGAATGGCTCTTTCCATATGCATTCTACCCTCATTCTACTCAGGTAAAAAGCTGAAAATTACATAGCCTAGTGTCCCCTATCGGGGAAGGCAATGGCACCCCACCCCAGTACTCTTGCCTGGAAAATCTAATGGACGGAGTAACCTGGTGGGCTGCAGTCCATGGGGTCGCTAACAGTCGGACAGACTGAGCGACTTCACTTTCACTTTTCTCTTTCATGCATTGGAGGAGGAAATGGCAACCCACTCCAGTGTTCTTGCCTGGAGAATCCCAGGGACGGGGAAGCCTGGTGGGCTGCCGTCTATGGGGTCACACAGAGTCGGACACGACTGAAGTGACTTAGCAGCAGCAGCAGCAGTGTCCCCTATAGCTAAAGCCATGGATATGAATTAGTTCCCACTAATATTTAAATACATTTTCTGGTGAGATTTGAAAGGTGGGAGTGAGGTGGTTCTGATTCTTTAGTGTATATTAGAATCATCAGGATATCTATTACAACACAGATTACTGAATCCCACCCGGTAACTTTGTAGGTGTGGAGCAGGGATCCCAAATTTACATCTCTAACAGGCTTCCAGGTGATGTTCGAACCCAAGGTTCAGCTGTTTACTGATTTTTGAGTGGCTTTTATGAGAGGCTTTATTTTTGGTGGCAGTGGTCACAGTAGCAGCGGGGAGTCACATCAATTCTGGTCACTTTGGGGGCATCCTTAACTTTTCTTTAGTCTAAATCAACTCTAACAAAATCATTCACTGTATTTATTGCTTTTTGCTGCAGAAAAGTAGAGTTTTATGTGTTTCTCATTATAAATCACTGATTGATAAAACAGAGTACCAAAAAAAAAAAAAGGTATACATGAGAAGATGTTATACATCCATTGTGCTGTGTCAGGCTGCTGAGTCTGAAACATGTATCCTTGATATTGTTACAAAGAAAGGGGCGTAGGCGAAATTTTGTCCTATTGCCACTGGATTTACTGGGCAACGTTGGCAGCAGGTCTCTGTGTTAATTAAGCAGAAAGCGATTTGGCAGCAATAATGATCTGGATGAGCAAGCATCCTGGTTTGTCTAGGTCTGAGTGGTTTCCCCAGGTGGGGCTTCCAGTGTGAAACATGGTGAAGTGCCAGGAAACCTGGTGAGCTG
Source organism: Oreotragus oreotragus (assembly GCA_006410675.1). Classification (NCBI taxonomy): domain Eukaryota; kingdom Metazoa; phylum Chordata; class Mammalia; order Artiodactyla; family Bovidae; genus Oreotragus; species Oreotragus oreotragus. The sequence continues at coordinate 87,298 of SJYX01000696.1, read as the reverse complement.
GTCACTTTGTTTCCTTATTTGTTCTGAAGAAGTTGCCTATAAACGTGGGGGAGACTAGGGCAGATGATAAACGGTGGGGATCTGAGGAACTGATTTTAGGAGGCATTTGAAATTGGAAGAGCACAATTCGGGCAGGTGTGATTGACTGTTCAAAGGAGGTGCCAGGTTAAACAAAGGGGACCTTTGAGAGCCAAGAGTGTGGGCTCCAAAGTCACTTAGACATGGGCTCGATTCCCAGTGTCTTTGTTCACCAGATGTGTGACCTCCAGCAAGTTACTAAACTGCATTTCCATAGTGAAATGGGGAAAAGAGTAGTACCTAACTGTTGTGAGGTGTAATTGAAATAATGCATATAAAGTGTTAGAAGAGTTTCGGGGCTCAGGTAAACATTGAAAAACATGTTAGTGGCTGACATCATTATTATTGTTACTCAGTTACATGAAGGGATCAAGTAGGAGTCCTTATATAGAGATTAGAGAGGAGTGAACTAAAGAAGATGAAGATGTTTAGATGAGGAAGGTTCTGGACATCACTTGCTGGAGACTTTCATTCCACCTCTCTCTGCCTTGTGTATCCCCAAGTGCAGAAAGTAGATTGTAAACTAAGTAATATTTTCTACATAGAAAATAATAAAAATGTGAATTTCAAAATCACTGTTGAAAGTTTAATGTTTTATTGAGGTGTAATTGATATACAATATTATACTAGTTTTAGATATAGAACATGCTATGCTATGTTAAGTCTGTCTCTTATACACATCTNTGTAAACTAAGTAATATTTTCTACATAGAAAATAATAAAAATGTGAATTTCAAAATCACTGTTGAAAGTTTAATGTTTTATTGAGGTGTAATTGATATACAATATTATACTAGTTTTAGATATAGAACATGCTATGCTATGTTAAGTCACTTCAGTCGTGTCCGACCCTGTGTGACCCCATAGACGGCAGCCCACCAGGCTCCCCCATCCCTGGGATTCTCCAGGCAAGAACACTGGAGTGAGTTGCCATTTCCTTCTCCAATGCATGAAAGACAAAAGTGAAAAAGTGAAGTCGCTCAGTCTGTCCAACTGTTAGCGACCCTATGGACTGCAGCCCACCAGGCTACTCCGTCCATTGGATTTTCCAGGCAAGAGTACTGGGGTGGGGTGCCATTGCCTTCCCCGAGAGAAACCCCTAGGTGTCTGGAATTTGTTCTTTTGTTCTTATTTTTTTTTTACTGGCCTTCAGGCCCTAAGACAGTAGTTCTCAATATTTCTTGTATACTATAACCTCCTGGAGCATTTAAAAATTATTGGTGGCTATGTTCCTCCCATAGAGGTTCTGATTAATTCATCTGTGGTGAAATCTGCGCCGTAGCACCTTGAATAGTCCAGAGTAAATGCTCAATAGCTGCTTTAACTATTATTATTGTTAGGTCTATTTTCAGATCATAATATGAAACAATGGCCCACTTATCTCCCTAATGACAAAGTACCTAAATTACAGACATGTCATAAAAAATAGTACAGTTTTATTAGAAATGTAAAATGTAACAAAGAACTTTTACCCAAATTTGCTAAGTGCACATGGATTTGAATGACCTTTCCTTCAACTTTTCCTTCACATTCTTATAAAGGACTACCAAACTTACATAAAGACAGATTGCATTGATTGGTAGATAAACATATTATGCTTTTGAATGACAAGAGTTTCTACCTCGATCATCTTTAATGGGGAATTTTTCATTCTAATATACTAAGCAGAGATTGTGTATTTGCTGGTCCAAGCCAACCATGCCTGATTTAGAGACAACTAAGAAAAAGAGATGCTAACCTGCCTGCCAATGCAGGGGACTTAAGAGATACAGGTTCTGTCCCTGAGTCAGGAAGATCCCCTGGAGGAGGTTATGGCAAACCACTCCAGTATTCTTGCCTGGAGGATCCCGTGGACAGAGGATTCTGGTACGCACAGTCCTTGTGGTCTCATAGATTTGGACACCACTGAAGTGACTTAGCAAGCAGTCAATAGAGAAAAAGAGACTAGTAAAGCTGTTAACTGAACTATGTAATGTGGAGAGATTCATTAAATTCTGATTAAAATGCAAAAAAAAAAGCATGAATCATCATTGCTAAATATGATACCTATAGATATCACTTTTCTGATATGTATTTCTTAAGCAAAACCCTTAAATTTACCTGCTTTCACTGTGTATTTATACAGTTACTAACTTTCATATAAAGCTTTTCAAAGGTCATTCTCATTAACAACTCATAACTTTTGGTATGTGGAGAAAGGAGTCTAAGAGTAGAATTTTCATTACCATGTTCCTATGGAGAAAACTGTAGTGCCAGACAGGAAGTGACTTTCCTGAGGCTTCCTAAGTATCAAGGACTTGGAATTGAAACAGCTTTCTTCTGATCATGAGCTCTTCCCTTGGCCTAAGTGTGTAGCCTTACAAATCAGCACACTTACAGCTCTAAGCAATGCTGTGATTGATTGTGCTTATCCTTGATATCTTAGATTGTGCATAGCATATCACAAAGAGGAATGTTGCATTATTTTCCTTTTCTCTAGGAAACAGAAGCTCTAAAAGTTAAATAAGTTACCTGAAGTCATAAAACTAGCAAGACTCTGACCTGGGTCTAAAACCCAGAATATTTGGCCACCTGTCTATGTTGTTTTCAGTAAATTATTTCTCTTTGCTCTAGCTTGTCTTGTGTGTAGCACTTTGTTGTTATTTAGCAAACTTAACGTATTGAAGTTTCGACATAAATGATAGATTTTATTGCCAATTTCAGATTTATTTAAAAAAATTACCAAGCCAGTATATGTGCCTTGTAGAAAATCAGAAATACAAATAAGCAAAAATACAATACTATTTTCTCACTCCTTGGAGACTAACAGCAGCCATGACTATCATCTTAGATATTTTCAAAGCATGTGTGTACTTACATGTGTATAAGCATGTATGTATTTAAAAATTTTTTTATAACATGCTTTTTAATTAGCATTTCAAAATACATTCTCATTTGAGTCCTATAACTGTAATAACTCCAGCACTAGCTATATATGTTTTTCTAGGGGGAGGAGTCTTTAAATCCTTAGGATGTGGTGTAATGACAAGAAAATACATTGCATTGTAAACTTCATATGTTAAATGATCAGTGTTTCAATTATTAACTTCATAATAACCATTATTAGAGGTAGTTAAGGTTTTTTGAATATTGTTTTCATTTATTACAAAGGAGAAAATTTCCTTGTGGTAGCAACAATAGATTAAAAATATCTTATATATCCCCTTCTACTCAATTTCCACTTCTGGAAACAATAAAAAACATAGAAAATCCACCTAGAATGTACTATTACTAGAAATCAAAGTGCCTCACAGGGTAGCACAGAGTGAATACCACTTACTTAGTGAAGTGCTGATGGGAAAACCCTAGACAGTACTGATTAATTATTTTCTCCCATAATCATCTAACAATATAAAACTGGATGATTATATATGATCCCATACTTGATATCAGTCACTACAGTTATTACCTCCTGTTCTACCAGACCATCAGAGGCTCAGAATTGCCATCCATAAAGAACACAGCACATGAAGAAAAACCGCTTAGAAGTGAAGGTAAAAGTATGGCTGAAAATAGCCTGCATTTAGAAGCAGGAGTTCATGAAAGAAATATATTTCTCATACAATTGCTTTAAGTCATAATTAGATACCTCTGCTGAATAAAAACAGACCAGAGTCTCCTGGAAATTATAGAGGATACCTTGGTTTCAATAGTCAGTAAATAATTATCAACATATGAGAAGACCATATAGATTTATATCTACTCCTAAGTTTATTCAAAGGGACCAGCACTGTCATGAATAATAGGTCTCTGGGGTTGGGAGGGGGTCTGTTTATGTATATATGGGCAGAACTGCTGGGATGCAGTCACTTCAGAGACTGGAGACCTTAGTAAAGGAGCTATTAGAGTCTCGGTTTACACTTTTGCTGGGAATCATAGTTTTTTTTTTTTTTTTTTTTTTCCCAAGCGTGTTAATTTCCTTTATTGGGAAAGTCATCTTGCAGCTTGGGAAACTTAGTGTCTTCATGCATCCTTTCAAATATTTTACTACCAATAATTCCACCACCATCCTCATCACCACCNGGTTTACACTTTTGCTGGGAATCATAGTTTTTTTTTTTTGTCTCCCAAGCGTGTTAATTTCCTTTATTGGGAAAGTCATCTTGCAGCTTGGGAAACTTAGTGTCTTCATGCATCCTTTCAAATATTTTACTACCAATAATTCCACCACCATCCTCATCACCACCAGCACCACTAGTAATACCATCAACTCTATCATCAGTCACTATCATTATGGTTGTTACTCATCATTAGTTATTCACCATAAGGCATAATCAACTAGGTTTAAAGTTTATTTTAAAAGGTTTTAAGATCATATTGTAATATTTTACTAAGGCAAGCTATATATTTTCAGTAAAGGAATGTTAATTTACAAGGAATGCTAAATCTGTCACCCTGCTGCTGCTGCACCCATAGATGAACAGTGTTAGAGTGGCAGGAGGTTGAGGGGCATAAGAAGGTAGACATAAAAACTCTTCACTCATATATTCTCATTCTGTAGAGAAATATGTGGAAAAGATTATATACTTTTCAAGAATATAGTCAGTCATATATCATGTATATCATGTATGAAAATGTTGCTAATGCATATTTTATTTATTATTTATGGACACTCCAGGAGATGGTGATGGACAGGGAGGCCTGGCGTGCTGCAGTTCACGGGGTCGCAAAGAGTCGGACACGACTGAGCAACTGAACTGAACTAAGCTTATTTATTTTGGGGATTTTAGAGTGTGCTAGCTTTTATGACTTCTGACAAAGTTTCTGTAATTGCCCTAGGGATTTGTAAATTAAAAANGGGAGGCCTGGCGTGCTGCAGTTCACGGGGTCGCAAAGAGTCGGACACGACTGAGCAACTGAACTGAACTAAGCTTATTTATTTTGGGGATTTTAGAGTGTGCTAGCTTTTATGACTTCTGACAAAGTTTCTGTAATTGCCCTAGGGATTTGTAAATTAAAAAAATTTATTGGAGTATAGTTGATTTACAATGTTGTATTGAATTCTGATGTAAAGTGTATAAATATATATCCAGTCTTATCTGGATTTATTTCCCATATAGGTCATTATGGAGTATTGAGTAGAGTTCTCTGTGTTAAACAGTAGGTCCTTATTATCTATCTTATATATAGTAGTGTGTATATGTCACCCTGCTTATTTAACTTATATGCAGAGTACATCATGGGAAATGCTGGGCTGGAGGAAGTAGAAGCTGGAATCAAGATTGCTGGGAGAAATATCAATAACCTCAGATACACAAATGATACCTCCCTTATGGCAGAAAATGAAGAACTGAAGAGCCTCTTGATGAAAGTGAAAGAAGAGAGTGAAAAAGTTGGATTAAAGTTCAACATGGAGAAAACTAAGATCATGGCATCCAGTCCCATCACTTCATGGGAAATAGATGGGGAAACAGTGGAAACAGTGGCTGACTTTATTTTTCTGGGCTCCAAAATCACTGCAGATGGTGACTGCAGCCATGAAATTAAAAGACGCTTACTCCTTGGAAGGAAAGTTATGACCAACCTAGATAGGATATTAAAAAGTAGAGACATTACTTTGCCAACAATGGTCCATCTAGTCAAGGCTATGGTTTTTCCTGTGGTCATGTATGGATGTGAGAGTTGGACTGTGAAGAAAGCTGAGCACTGAAGAATTGATGCTTTGGAATTGTGGTGTTGGAGAAGACTCTTGAGAGTCCCTTGGACTGCAAGGAGATCCAACCAGTCCATCTTAAAGTAGATCAGTCCTGGGTGTTCTTTGGAAGGCCTGATGTTGAAGCTGAAACTCCAATACTTCAGCCACCTGATGCAAAGAGCTGACATATTTGAAAAGACCCTGATTTTGGGAAAGATTGAAGGTGAAAGGAGAAGGGGATGACAGATGATGAGACAGTTGAATGGCGTCACCGACTCAATGGACATGAGTTTGGGTAAACTCTGGGAGTTGGTGATGGACAGGGAGGCCTGGCGTGCTGCGGTTCATGGGGTCACAAAGAGTCAGACACGACTGAGTGACTGAACTGAACTGAGTGTGTATATGTCAATCCCAGTCTCCCAATTTATACCTTCCTCCACCACCCCCTGATAACCATTTTGTTTTCTATATCTGTAACTCTATTTCTGTTTTATAGATAAGTTCATTTGTACTCTTTTTTAAGATTCCACATATGAGTGATAGCATGTTATGTATACTTCTCTGTCTGACCTACTTAACTTAGTATGATAATCTCTAGTCTATCCATGTTGCTGGAAATGGTACTATTTAATTCTTCTTAATGACTGAGTAATATTCCATTGTATATATGTAACATCTTTTTTATTCATTCCTCTATCGATGGATATTTGTATTGCTTCCATGTCCTGGCTATTGTAAATAGTGCTACAATGAACACTGGAATGCATATATCTTTTCAAATTATGGTTTCCTCCAGATATATGCTCAAAAGTGGGATTGTTGGGTAATATGGTAACTCCATTTTTAGTTTTTTAAGAAACCTCATACTGTTTTCTATAGTGGTTGCACCAATTTACATTCCCATCAACAGTGTAGAAAGGTACCCTTATCTCCATACCATCTCCAGCATTTATTGTTTGTAGATTTTTTTTGATGATGGCCATTCTGTCTGTACAAGGAAATGGAAACTCACTCCAATATTCTTGCTTGGAGAATCCCATGGACAGAGGAGCCTGACAGGTTACAGTCCATAGGGGCTGCAGAGTCAGACATGACTGAAGTGACTTAGCACGCACACATGCAACAGCAGATTAGACACTGAAGAAGAAAAGATTAATGAAAGAGCAACTATTAAACTAAACCACACAGAAAAGCAACAAACAACCTCAGTAACATGTAGAACAATTTCAAGTGGTCTAAACAACTGTGTCATTAGAGTCCAGGAAGGAAGAGAATAAACAAAAAATATTTGAAGATGCATTATCCCTATGTCTACCCACAAAATATAGTATATTTTAACCATTGCATCTTCAATGGTTAAAATATACTATATTTTGTGGGTAGACATAGGGATAATCAAAGAAGAACAAAATGTTGATAATTGTTGAGCTGGGTGTTGGGTATATGGATGTTTAGACAACTCTTCTCTTTACTTGGTATATATTAAATTTTTTTCTTATTAAAAGGTTATAATTAAATAGATAATTGATTTAAGGGCAAACATTTTCAAACTTCTGAAAAAATAAGAAAATTTTCATGATGTTGGTATAGGCTAAGGGATTTTAGAATAAGCACAAAAGTACCCACCATAAAAGACCAAAAATGACAACTGCGCTTAAGAATGAAAACATCTATTCTTGGAAATAGACTATGGAAGAAGTGAAAAGACAAGACACAGAGAGGGGAAGGTGTTCAATATCAAAGGACTTGTTTCAGGTCATATAAGAACTCTTATAATTCACTAGGTCTCTTCCAAAGTCCCATCTTCCAGAGGCTGACCAGACAGCTGGCTGTTCACAGCCAGAGCAAAGGATGGCCAGGGAATGGCTGTGTCAAGGTATGGATGGAGCGCTTGTGGAGTGGGACAGGAGAAGAGGTGTGAGGTGGATGGGGCAAGCTGTGACTGTGGACGGGGGCTTCTTTAAGTATTGAGTACTGGCAGCAGAAACCTCAAATTTGCATCTTTAGCAAGTTTCCAGGTGATGCTCTATCCCAGAGCTCAGTTGTTTATTAACAATTTTGTGAGTATGAGGGCCATTTTACATGATGGCAGTGGTCATAGTGGCAGCTGTGGGTCAGATCTAACGTGAAGTCACTTAGGAGATAGCCTCAGTTCAGTTCAGTTCAGTTCCTCAGTCATGTCCAACTCTTTGTGACCCCATGAATTGCAACATGCCAGGCCTCCCTGTCCATCACCAAATTCCAGAGTTCACTCAGAATCACGTCCATCAAGTCAGTGATGCCATTCAGCCATCTCACCCCCTGTTGTCCCTTTCTCCTCCTGCCCGAATCCCTCCTAGCATCAGTCTTTTCCAATGAGTCAACTCTTCTCATGAGGTGGCCAGAGTACTGGGGTTTCAGCTTCAGCATCATTCCCTCCAAAGAAATCCCAGGGTTGATTTCCTTCAGAATGGACTGGTTGTATCTCCTTGCAGTCCAAGGGACTCTCAAGAGTCTTCTCCAACACCACAGTTTAAAAGCATCAGTTCTTCGGTGCTCAGCCTTCTTCACAGTCCAACTCTCACATCCATACATGACCACAGGAAAAACCATAGCCTTGACTAGACAGACCTTTGTTGGCAAAGTAATGTCTCTGCTTTTGAATATGCTATGTAGATTGGTCATAACTTTTCCTCCAAGGAGAAATCGTCTTTTAATTTCATGACTGCAGTCACCATTTACAGTGATTTTGGAGCTCCCCCCTGCAAAATAAAGTCTGACCTTGTTTCCACTGTTTCCCCATCTATTTCCCATGAAGTGATGGGACCAGATGCCATGATTTTAGTTTTCTGACTGTTGAGCTTTAAGCCAACTTTTTCACTCTCCGCTTTCACTTTCACCGAGAGGCTTTTTAGCTCCTCCTCACTTTCTGCCATAAGGGTGGTGTCATCTGCATATCTGAGGTTATTGATATTTCTCCCAAAAATCTTGATTCCAGCTTGTGTTTCTTCCAGTCCAGCGTTTCTCATGATGTACTCTGCATATAAGTTCAATAAGCAGGGCGACCGTATACAGCCTTGACGTACTCCTTTTCCTATTTGGAACCAGTCTGTTGTTCCATGTCCAGTTC
>SJYX01000696.1:62790-74975 GCA_006410675.1 Oreotragus oreotragus | reverse complement strand
GATCCAACCAGTCCATTCTGAAAGAGATCAACCCTGGGATTTCTTTGGAGGGAATGATGCTAAAGCTGAAACTCCAGTACTTTGGCCACCTCATGTGTAGAGTAGACTCATTGGAAAAGACTGATGCTGGGAGGAACTGGGGGCAGGAGGAGAAGGGGACGACCGAAGATGAGATGGCTGGATGGCATCACGGACTCGAAGGTCGTGAGTCTGAGTGAACTCCGGGAGATGGTGATGGACAGGGAGGCCTGGCGTGCTGCTATTCATGGGGTCGCAAAGAGTCGGACACAACTGAGCAACTGAAGTGAACTGAATGTCTCTGCTTTTTAACATGCTAAGTTGGTCATAGCTTGTCTTCCAAGTAGAAAGCATCTTTTAATTTCATGGCTGTAGTCATTATCTGAAGCAATTTTGGAGCCCCCCACCCGTCAAATAAAATCTGTTTCTGTTTCCATTGTTTCCTCATTGATTTGCCATGAAGTGATGGGACTGGTTGCCATGATCTCAATTTTTTGAATGATGAGTTTTAAGCCAGCCTTTTCACTCTCCTCTTTCAGTTTCATTGAGGCTCTTTAGTTCTTTACTTTCTGCCATAAGATTGGTGTCTCCTGCATATCTGAGGTTATTGATATTTCTCCTGGCAATCTTGATTCCAGCTTGTGCTTCATCCAACTTAACATCTGCTGGCTTCAAACAGAAGTGGGAGGAGACAGAAGGTGGGAAGGAAGAGGGAAGGAGGCAAGAGCAGTCACCCAGTCATGCAGAGAAGGGATTGTTTACAAACCCAAGTGGGTGAGCATTTGGAGTGCTCCCCTCTGGGATTCATAAAAAGTTATTTTTAAAACTGAGAAAGAATCATAACATTTGTATCAAAATAGTTTTTCCCTCAGAGTTCTCTGGATGGCCACATTTACCTCCTTATTCCTCAAGCTGTAGATCAGGGGGTTCAGCATGGGGATGACTGTGGTGTAGAACACAGAGGTCACGTTCTCCTGGGTCAGGGAACTGGCCGTGGAGGGTTTCAAGTACATGAATGTGGTCGTTCCATAGAAAATCCCCACGGCTGCAAAGTGTGAGCTGCATGTGCTGAAAGCTTTGGACCGTCCCTCTGTGGTGCTGATGCGGAGGATATTGGACAGGATGAAGGCATAGGAAATTAGGACTGATGAACTGGTAATTATGAAGTTGAATACAGCAAAAATGAAGACTGTCATCTCAACATGGTAGGTGCTAGAGCAGGTTAGTTTCATGAGGGGGAGGATTTCACAGAAGTAATAACTGATGAGGTGTTCACAATAGGACTGTTTTAACATGAGGCCAGTCTCTATAGTTGAACTAATGAACCCTATGGCATAGACCCCAGCTACCAGAAGGGAGCAGACTTGATGAGACATGATGATGTTGTAAAGCAAAGGTCTGCAGATGGCAACATAGCGGTCATAGGCCATCACTGTCAGCATGTAACACTCAGCAATGACAAACACCAGGAAGAAGTAGAGCTGGGACATGCACCCTGCATAGGAGATGGTGTTCTTCTCTGACACAAAGTTCACCAGCATCTTAGGAGTAATGACAGAGGAGTAGCAGAGATCCACAAAGGACAGGTTGCTGAGGAAATAGTACATGGGGGTGTGAAGCTGAGCATTCAGACAAATCAGGGTTATCACGCCCAGGTTCCCTATCATGGTGACCAAGTAGATCCCAAGGAAGAGGAAGAAAAGTGGGAGCTGAAGCTCTGGCCGATTTGTCAAACCCTGAAGAATGAACTCTGTCACTGTAGAGTGGTTTTCTGTAGCCATTCTCCTCTGGCTGGGGGCCCTGTGGGGATGGGAGAGAAGAACTACATGAAAGGCTGCTTCTTGCGCTGCTTGGTGAAGCTAGTTTTGAGCATTTGGGACCAGCAGAGAGATCCTGATATCCTTCCTGATGAATCTTCCCTCATCTTGTTGTCTGTTTTGGAAGACCAGACCCTGAATATTTCAAAGGTCATAGAGATGAGAACAATGGAGCAAGATCTAGAACTTTTACTGTATTCATGTCTCTGAAATATCCTAGAGCAGTGGGTCTTAAAGTCTAGACCCTGTACTAGCATTGCTTGCATCACCTGAAGACATTAGAGATGCAGATTCTCTGGCCTCACCCCAGACCTCCCAAGTCAAGAACTCTGGGATGGGGTCCACTGAGTGTACCATATTGTCTCCTGTGAGGCTGATGCAGGTTCAAGTCTGAGAACTTCAATCCTGTAGATTACAAGCAATAGAATTAATATTTTGTAGTTGGAGATGTATTTTGCTTCTGAAATGAAACTTCCCTATGGTCTAAGGAAGTCTTAAATATTCACCAATTGTGAACAGATGAAAACTTGTCTCAAATAGATTTAGTGTCAGAGTGATATGGTAGTTACAACAGTATCACTGAATTACAAGTCAGTTTCTGTATCTGAAATATGAAATTAGTGATATCAATTCCTAAGGTGGTTGTAAAACTAATATTGGATAATACATAGTTAGAAAATATTTTTCAAAAAGCCAGTTCCATAAAAATGTGATGTGTCATTAGGTGTCTGGAATTCTTTGTGGTCTACAGAGATTCTCATTTAATCCATCTGTGCTGAGGCCTCAGTCCTGGCACTTAGCATCGTCTAGAGCAAGGGACCTCAGCCTCTGGGATCTAATGCCTGATGATCTGAGGTGGACTTGATGCAACAATATTAAAGTGCACAATAAAGGTAATGTCTGTGAATCATCCTGAAACCATTCCCCTACTGCCCAGGTCCATGGAAAAATTGTCTTCCACAGAACCATTCCCTGATATCAAAAAGATTGGGGACCACAGGTCTAGAGTAGGGCTCAATAGCTACTCTTACTATTGTTGTTGTTTTTATTTTCAGATCATAATATAAAGCCATTATCTCCTTATTGACAAAGTACTCACATTATACACAAGGCTATAAGAAGCATGGATCATCATTGCTATATATATCCCTTTTCTGAAATAAATATTTCTTAAGCTAAAATCCTAAATTTGCACTATTTTCTTTGCTCCCTTTTACAGTTACTAACTTTTATGTAATGCTAGTCAAAAGTCAATCTCATTAACTCCTCTCACAAGTTTTGTGTATAAGGAAAAATATGTCTAGAGTTGAATTTTCAATCCTGTGTTCATATGGAGAAAACTGAAATGCCAGACAGAAGTAATTATCTCCTTATTGACAAAGTACTCACATTATACACAAGGCTATAAGAAGCATGGATCATCATTGCTATATATATCCCTTTTCTGAAATAAATATTTCTTAAGCTAAAATCCTAAATTTGCACTATTTTCTTTGCTCCCTTTTACAGTTACTAACTTTTATGTAATGCTAGTCAAAAGTCAATCTCATTAACTCCTCTCACAAGTTTTGTGTATAAGGAAAAATATGTCTAGAGTTGAATTTTCAATCCTGTGTTCATATGGAGAAAACTGAAATGCCAGACAGAAGTGATTTTCCTGAGGCTTCCTAATTATCAAGGACTTGGAACTGAAACTGCTTTCTTCTGATCATGAGCTCTTCCCTTGGCCCAAGCATGTAGCCTAATAAACCTGCACACCTAAAGCTCTAAGCAATGCTGTGGTTGAACATGCTTTATCCTTGGTGTGTTATATTGTGCATAGCTAATAAAAAAAGAATATTGCATTATTTTCCTATTTTCTAGGAAACGTAGCCTTTAAAAGCTAAATTTATAAGCACAAAACTGGTTATGAAACTTTGGGCTTCTGACTACCAGTCTATCTTGTTTCAGTAAACTGTGTTGCTTTGCTGTAGGTTGTCTTGCGTGCAGCACTTTGTTATTATTTAGTAAACTTTATTGAATTTCTGGACACAAATGGCAAATTTTATTAACAATTTAAGATTTTAAAATAAATTATATGTGCATTGTAAGAAATCAGAAACACTAAGAAGCAAAAATACAATGCTATTTTCCTGCTCCTTGGAGACTAACAACAGTCTAGACTGTCTTTTTACATCTTCTCAGTGTATATATACTTACGTGTGTATCAACATATAGTATTTAAAAAATTTTGTAATGTATTTTTTAACTGTAGCACTTCAAAATGTGTTGTGTCATTTGATTCCTATAAGAATAATAACTTATGGTTAATCAATTATTTCTATAAGAATAGTAACTCTGGCACTAACTATATTTCTTATCTAAGTGTAAGAGTCTTTGAATCTTTAGGATGTGGTGTGAAGACAAGAAAATCTGCATTGCCTTTGTAAACCTTACATGTTAAATTATTGGTGGTTAAATTGTTTGCTTCATAATAATTCCTATCAGAAATAGCTACAATTTTTTGAATATTATTTCCATTTATTACAAATGAGAAAAAGTAGGTAGCAACAATAGATTGAAAATATCTTACATATCCCCTTGTATTCAATTTCTACCTCTTGATACGTGGAAAAATCCACCTGGAGTATACCATTACCATAATTCAAAGGGGCAGAGCAGTACAAAGCGAACATCATTTACTTAGTGCAATGCTGATGGGAAAACCCTAGACAGCACTGAGAATTATTTTCTTCCACAATCGTCTAATAACATAAAACAGGAAAACATGACCCCATATTTGATATCAGTCACTACAATTATTACCTCCAGTTCTAGCAGACCATCAGAGGCTCAGGATTACTGCCCATAAGAAAACAACACACAAAGAAAAAACACTCAGAGATGAAGTAAACATGTGGTTGAAAATGTCCTGCATTATAAACAAGAGTTCATGGAAGATATATGTTCTCTGTACAATTGCTTTAAATCATAATTAAGTACTTGTACTGAGGAAAAAATGGATCAGTCTCCCAGAAATTACAGAGGATGCCTAGATTTCAAAGGTCAGGAAATAAATATCAGGGAGTGAGAGGACCCTATAGATTTATATCTAATTCTAAGTTTACTCAAAGGGACCAGCACTGTCATGAAAAATAGATCTGGGGGGATTTACTTTGACTTGGATCCTTCCAAGTCTTAGGGGACTTGGAGTTCAGCTTATTTATATAAGTACGATCACAACTTCTCCTCAGATGCAGTCACTTCAGAGACTGCAGATCTGAGTTAAGGAGCAATTAGTGTCTTGGTTTACCCCTTTGCTGTGAATCATGTTTTTTTGTCTGCCAGGTGTGTTAATTTTCCTTTTATTGGTAGAGTCACATTGCTGTTTGGGAAACTATAGTCTAATGCCCTCCTTTAAAACATTTTACAACCAATAACCGTATCATCATCGTCACTGTTGTCATTACCACCAACACTACCACAATCACCACCAACACCACCTTTGGTTATTACCATTAACATGGTCACCAGTCGTACCATTATGGTTGTTACTCAGCATTAGCTATTCACTATTAGGCATTATCAACTAGACTTAAAATGTTTATTCTAAAGGATTAAAAAAGAAATAAAAAACAAACTGTATACTTTCCATAAAAGAATATGAATTTATAAGGAATGCTAAATCTGTCACCCTGTTGCTGCAACTGTAGACCAACAGTGGTAGAATGGCAGGAAATTCAGGGGCATAAGAAGGTAGCCAGGGGAAGGCAATGGCACCCCACCCCAGTACTCTTGCCTGGAAAATCCAATGGACGGAGTAGCCTGGTGGGCTGCAGTCCATGGGGTCGCTAACAGTCAGACAGACTGAGCGACTTCACTTTCACTTTTCTCTTTCATGCATTGGAGAAGGAAATGGCAACCCACTCCAGTATTCTTGCCTGGAGAATCCCAAGGATGGGGGAGCCTGATGGGCTGCCGTCTATGGGGTCACACAGAGTAGGACATGACTGAAGTGACTTAGCAGCAGCAAGAAGGTAGCCATAAGAAGTCTTCACTCATATATTCTCATTCTTAAGGGAAATACATTTATAAGGCTATGCAGTTGTCAAGAATATATTCAGAAATATATCATTGATGAAAATGTTATGAAGATTAGCTAATGAAAAATTTTAAGCTAAACTTTATCTTCTGAGATAATTGTAGATTCATATGTAGGTATAAGAAATAATATAGCGAGATCCTGTGTACCTTATGCAGTTTCCCCCAATGGGAATATTTTGCAAAATTATAATACAGTATCACATATAGGATTCTTTTTTTAAAAAATATAGGATTCTGCATGTTATGACAGACAATCTACTGATCTTATTAAGCTTTCCCTATTTTTATTTATACTGATTTCTGTGTATATACATTTCCTTTGATGCAAATTTATCACATGCACAGATTTGAGTATCCATCACTACAGTTCATATAANTTTAAAAAATATAGGATTCTGCATGTTATGACAGACAATCTACTGATCTTATTAAGCTTTCCCTATTTTTATTTATACTGATTTCTGTGTATATACATTTCCTTTGATGCAAATTTATCACATGCACAGATTTGAGTATCCATCACTACAGTTCATATAAATACACTTCACCTTCATTTTCTAATTTTAAAACAGTACTTTGATTTCTTATTATCCTCCAAAGATGATTAGTTATTTTTTTGATGTTTTAAATTTATTTTTTCTCTCTTTTTAAAATATAAATTTATTTATTTTAATTGGAGGTTAATTACTTTCTCACTAATTTAATCATACTTTTTTTTTGTGTTTTACTTCATTACAACTATTATTTTTTTGTTGCTCAAAATTTTCTGTCTTTGGCGTGTGAAATTCTCTTTATTTTGTCTCTTGAGTCTTTTGGATATGGTGCTATTAGTCTCTAATGTTAAATATTGCCTGATATGACAAGGTGGTCTGATCTCCTCTCAGATATTCCATTCTTCAGACCAGAAACCAACACTTTTTTCAAGATATTTGTATTCTTTTAGTGGTGAAATGTGTTTCAAGGCTACAAACTAGGTTTTAAAACAGGGGCTCTTTGTTTCTGGGTTAGTGATTGTTTCTAGGTCATTCAAAAAGAACTCAAAAATTTGTACTATGTTGTTTTCAATAATTTTATAAGGATTTGTTATGATATTCTTCAACATTTTTGTTAGGTGTGATGTTTCTTTTTAACATATCACTTCAGATACCTAAATTAATATCTATTTAATACTATGAAAAGTTCCTTTAATTATATTTTTTACATTTGCTTTGGTTTTGTCCTTGTGGCTCCTGCTCACCATAGACTAAATCTTCTTGGCCTGGTATCTACATTTGTTGCTTCCCATAAGTTTCTTCATTTTTTTCTTTTCTTCATTCCCTTCTTTCATGTTCTGTTTTTCCTAAAGTATTATCTATTGTATTTATTTGCTCTTCTATTGCTTTTAATTTCTTAAATTATTTTTTCTTTCATTTCTAAGAATTTCTTGAATTATTGTATCATTACTGAATTTGTCCTAATTCTGAACTTTGTTGCTCTTTCATTCCCTGAATCAGTTTCAAAATATGTCTTAGGTCATTTTGATGGAGTGTGTTGTATTCATTCATTTGAGGGGACTTGATTTGGATTGTTCTCTCCATTAGTCACACACCATATGCACAACATATATAAAATAATTGTTTTTAGATACTGGACACCAGGTAATGCTGACTTATGACCTAAGACAGAAGAGGAACAGATGAGGTGAACCCTATGTCCACCCTGACTCTTGGTCTGGTAATCCTTTTGAGATCATGGCCCAAAGAAGGTATATGGCAACAGAACACAGCATTTCTGGTAAACTAAGGGAGACCAATGTTGGGAGGCTGAAGTAGCTGGAATGGCAAGTGAAGCATGAAAAGCCACAGAGGAAGAAATCTAGAAATCTCCTTATAGATACTCTTGTGTCTTGTCTGAGCTTTGTCTAGGGTGTGCATTTGTAAGATAAAACTCCACAAAGCTGGACAAGGAAGAAATAGCAAGAAAATTTAAACTAAATAATTGATTATCAAAGCTACACAGGTCTGTGGGATGGTTGCTTACCAACCACCCAGTAAGGAATGCTCCAGGAAAACCTACCTGTAGCATTCCCCAGAGAGCCAAGAAGTTTGTGTCTTAGAATCAGTTCTGAATTAGTTCTTGAATAAATGCTGCACTAACAAAACCCATTAGATACAGTCTCAAAAACAGTAAGAAAGACAATCTGCACAAAGTTTAATTGACTGCCAAAAAAAACTTCAAGACACTGTGAAAAACAAAAAACAATTAAGACATTCAACAAATCTCCAGCATCCTGTCAAAAATTAGATATTCTGATAAGCATTAAAATGTATAAGAAAAACAAGAGACTTTTTTGATCACAATGTGGTAAGATTAGTTGTCAACTACAGGAAAAAACATATTAAAATACAAATCTATGGAGGCTAAACAACATGCTTCTGAATAACCAACAAATCACAGAAGAAATACAAAAAGAAATAAAAATATGCAGAGAGACAAATGAAAATGAAAACACAACAACCCAAAACCTATGGGATTCAGTAAAAGTAGTGCATAGCAATACAAGCTTACCTCAAGAAACAAGAGAAAAATCAAATAAATGACCTAACTTTACACTAAAGCAACTAGAAAAAGAAGAAATGAAGAACCCCAGGGTTAGTAGAAGGAAATAAATAATAAAACTTCGGACAGAAATAAATGAAAAAGAAACAAAGGCTATAGCAAAAATAAACAAAACTAAAAGCTGGTTCTTCAAGAAGATAAATAAAATAGACAAACTATTAACCAGAGTCATCAAGATAAAAAGGGAGAAGAATCAAATCAACAGAATTAGAAATGAAAATGGAGAAATCACAACAGACAACACAGAAACAACTTCTTATTTCATGAGACTATTATAAGCAACTATATGCAAATAAAATGAACAACTTGGAAAAAAATGGATGAATTCTTAGAAAAGNAAAAAGGGAGAAGAATCAAATCAACAGAATTAGAAATGAAAATGGAGAAATCACAACAGACAACACAGAAACAACTTCTTATTTCATGAGACTATTATAAGCAACTATATGCAAATAAAATGAACAACTTGGAAAAAAATGGATGAATTCTTAGAAAAGTATAACCAGGAAGAAACAGAAAATCTTAACAGACTCATCACAAGCACAGAATTTGAAACTGTAATAAAAAACCTTCCAACAAACAAAAGCCCAGGACCAGATGGCGTCACAGGTGAATTCTACCAAAAATTTAGAGAAGAGCTAACACCTATCCTACTCAAACTCTTCCAGAAAATTGCAGAGGAAGGTAAACTGCCAAACTCATTCTATGAGGCCACCATCACCCTAATACCAAAACCAGATAAAGATGCCACAAAAAAAGAAAGCTACAGGCCAATATCACTGATGAACATAGATGAAAAGATCCTCAACAAAATTCTAGCAAACAGAATCCAACAACATATTAAAAAGATCATATATCATGACTTTATCCCAAGGATTAATCCAAGGATTCTCCAATATTCACAAATCAATAAATGTAATACATCAGATTAACAAACTGAAAGATAAAAAAGTATGATTATTTCAAGAGATGCAGAGAAAGGCTTCGACAAAATTAAACATCCATTTATGATAAAACTCTCCAGGAAGCAGCCATAGAAGGAATATATCTCAACATAATAAAAGCCATATATAATAAACCCATAACAAACATTATCCTCAATAGTGAAAAATTGAAAGCATTTTCCCTAAAGTCAGGAACAAGACAAGGGTGCCCATTTTCACCACTACTATTCAACATAGTTTTGGAAGTTTTTGCCACAGTAATCAGAGCAGAAAAAGAAATAAAAGGAATCCAGATTGGAAAGGAAGTAAAACTCTCACTGTTTGCAGATGACATGGTCCTATAAAGACACCACCAGAAAATTACTAGAGCTAATAAATGAAGATAGTAAAGTTGCAGGATATAAAATTAACATACAGAAATCCCTTGCATTCCTATTCACTAATAATGAGAAAACAGAAAAAGAAATTAAGAAAAAATTCGATTCACCATTGTGACAAAAATAATAAAATACTTAGGAATAAATCTACCTAAAGAAACAAAAGACCTATATATAGAAAAGTATAAAACACTGATGAAGGAAATCAAAGATGACACAAATAGATGGAGAAATATACCATGTTCATAGATAGGAAGAATCAATATAGTGAAAATGAGTATACCACCCAAAGCAATCTATAGATTCAATGCAACCCCTATCAAGCTACCAATGGTATTTTTCACAGAGCTAGAACAAATAATTTCACAATTTGTATGGAAATACAAAAACCCTTGAAGAGCCAAAGCATTCTTGAGAAAGAAGAATGGAACTGGAACAATCAACCTGCCTGACTTCAGGCTCTACTACAAAGTGACAGTCATCAAGACAGTATGGTACTGGCACAAAGACAGAAATATAAATCAATGGAACAAAATAGAAAACCCAGAGATAAATCCACACACCTATGGACACCTTATCTTTGACAAAGGAGGCAAGAATACACAACAAAGAAAAGACAATCTCTTTAACAAGTGGTGCTGGGAAAACTGGTCAACCACTTGTAAAAGAATGAAACTAGAACAGTAACACCATACACAAAAATAAACTCAAAATGGATTAAAATTTAAATGTAAGACCAGAAACTATGAAACTCTTAGAGGAAAACATAGGCAAAACACTCTCTGACATAAATCACATCAGGATCCTCTATGACCCACCTCCAAGATTAATGTAAATAAAAGAAAAAATAAACAAATAGTACCTGATTAAACTTAAAAGCTTTTGAAAAATGAAGGAAACTATAAGCAAGGTGAAAAGACAGCCTTCAGAATGGGAGAAAATAATAGCAAATGAAGCAACTGACAAAGAATTAATCTCAAAAATATACAAGCAGCTCATGCAGCTCAATACCAGAAAAATAAATAGCCCAATCAAAAAATGGGCCAAATAACTAAACAGAGATTTCTCCAAAGAAGACATAACAAATGGCTAACAAACACATGAAAAGATGCTCAACATCACTCATTATCAAAGAAATGCAAATCAAAACCAAAATGAGGTACCATCTCATGCTGGTCAGAATGGCTGCTATCAAAAAGTCTACAAGTAATAAATGCTGGAGAGGTTATGGAGAAAAGGGAACCCTCTTACACTGTTGGTGGGAATGCAAACTAGTACAGCCACTATGGAGAACAGTGCAGAGATTTCTTAAAAAACTGGAAATAGAACTGCCATATGACCCATAAATCCCACTGCTGGGCCTACACACCAAGGAAATCAGAATCGAAAGAGACACATGTACCCCAATGTTCTTTGCAAAACTGTTTACAATAGCTAGGACATGGAAGCAGCCTAGATGTCCATCAGCAGATGAATGGGTAAGAAAGTTGTGGTTCAGTTCAGTTCAGTTCAGTCACTCAGTCATGTCTAACTCTTTGCAGTCCCATGGACTGAAGCACGCCAGGCCACCCTGTCCATCACCAATTCCTGGAGTTTACCCAAACTCATGTCCACTGAGTCTGTGATGCCATTTCATCCTCTGCTGTCCCTTTCTCCTCCTGCCCTCAATCTTTCCTAGCATCAGGGTCTTTTCAAATGAATCAGCTCTTTGCATCAGGTAGCCAAAGTATTGTAGTTTCAGTTTCAACATCTGTCCTTCCAATGAATACTCAGGACTGCTCTCTTAGGATAGACTGGTTGGATCTCCTTGCAGTCCAAGGAACTCTCAAGAGTCCTCTCCAACACCACAGTTCAAAAGCGGTGGAACATATACACATATACACAATGGAATATTACTCAGCTATTAAAAAGAACACATTTGAATCAGTTCTAATGAGGTGGATGAAACTGGAGCCTATTACACAGAGTGAAGTAATTCAGAAAGGAAAACACCAATACAGTATTTAATGCATATATATGGAATTAAGAAAGATGGTAACAATGAGCTTATATGTGGGACAGCAAAAGAGACACAGATGTAAAGAACAGACTTTTGGACTCTGTGGGAGAAGGTGAGGGTGGGATGATTTCAGAGAGTAGTATTGAAACATGTATATTACCATGTGTGAAATAGATGACCAGTCCAAGTTAGATGCATGAAGCAGGCACTCAAAGCTGGTGCACTGGGACAACCCTGAGGGATGGGATGGGGAGGGAGGTGGGAGGGGGGTTCAGGATTGGGAACACATGTACACTCGTGGCGGATTCATGTTGATGTATGGCAAAACCAATACAATATTGTAAAGTAA
>SJYX01000696.1:0-45924 GCA_006410675.1 Oreotragus oreotragus | reverse complement strand
TTTCTTCCAGCCCAGCATTTCTCATGATATACTCTGTATGTAAGTTAAATAAGCAGAGTGACAACTTATAGCCTTGATATACTCCTTTTCCTATTTGGAACCAGTCTGTTGTTCCATGTCCAGTTCCAACTGTTGCTTCCTGATGTATAAGGGTGGTTGAATATTATCCTAAAGCCACTAAATTAACTAGCACTGAATCGTTTCCAGTGCAGGACTGGTCAGGTAAGATCAGTGATTTAGCAAAGCTTCTATGGCTGCAGTGTGGAGAATAGACTCTGAGGGAGATGGGAGTGGTGGATGGAAGACCACATTAGAGGCTGTTGCTTTCATCTCGGCTAATGATATTGGTACTTGAAAAAGAGTGTTGGTAGTGAAGATGGAGAGAAGGGAATGGATACCAGAGTGATCTGAAGACCAAATCAGCAAGTCTTGAAGATTTCTTGGAGCTGGTTAGTGAGGGGAATTAACAGGGTAAGTGGGCCTCCCAGTTTTCTAGTTTGGGTAAGTGACGATATTAGGGATGCAGGAGAAGAAGCAGATTGGCTGTCTTGTTCTTCTTTTAGGTGCCTTGGCCTTTTAGGAGAAGAGGGGAAGGGCTTTGTTAGGTTTAGTAGGATCACTGAATTTCAGATGGCTGCAGAAACCTCACTATTGCTCAGCCTCTCCTAGCATACTGGTTATTGTGGGAAGACTAGATATCATCCATGGCATTTGTGCCTTGGAGGAAATTCTCTCAGTTTTCCTTGGTGGGTCAGCTGCTAAAGAATCCACCTGCAATGTGGGAGACATGGGTTTGATCCCTGGGTTGGGAAAATCCCCCAGAGAAGGGAACAGCTATCCACTCAAGTATTCTGGCTTGGACAATTCCATGACTGTATAGTCCATGGGGTTACAAAGAGTCAGACACGACTGAGTGACTTTCACTTTATACATGGCTTCCCTGATAGCTCAGTTGGTAAAGAATCCGCCTGCAAAGCAGGAGACCCTGGTTCAATTCCTGGGTTGGGAAGATCCGCTGGAGAAGGGAAAGGCTACTCAGTCCAGTATTTTGGCCTAGAAAATTCCACGGACTGTATAGTCCATGGGGTCACAAAGAGTTGGATATGACTGAAAGACTTTCACTTCACTTTAAGCAAGGATANGTTGGGAAGATCCGCTGGAGAAGGGAAAGGCTACTCAGTCCAGTATTTTGGCCTAGAAAATTCCACGGACTGTATAGTCCATGGGGTCACAAAGAGTTGGATATGACTGAAAGACTTTCACTTCACTTTAAGCAAGGATAAGTCCATATTGGCTTTCCGACACTTTTCTCAGAATCACAATTCCCCCTGCCCCAAAACTCAAAGTGCATCTGTTAGTTGACTCTATATCATCACAGGAGTGATGGTGCAGCCTAAAATTCTTCCTGAGGTTCTGAGAGGTCTACAGTGTGCCTACTCACCTCAAGTGACATCAGTGGTAGTCTGAACAAAAGGTGCCAAGTATCAAACCCATGAAATCAGTCTGTGTGCTCTTGTGAGCCCTAGGTGAATGCCACTGGTGGACTTTAGGGTGCCTCCTTGGCTACTCCTGGACATACACAAACATTTTCTTATTGGGAATTCCCCCCTTTGTGCTTTCTGTTTAAGGGAAGGAATGACTCTGAGGGATAGGTGGAATATCTGCCTCTGGAAAATAACCTAAGTATGCAGTCACATTAAAATTCACTCAGATGTTAATTGAAATGTCACGATTCTTAGGCAATTAACAACTGTAGCATTTATTTTCTCAAAATATATCCTAGATTCAGCATATTATTATTCATAATCTCAATGATAAGCTTTTTATTGACATTTTGAATAATAATATGCTGGATCTAAGATATAGTATTCTTATCTGGGAAATCCTATGGACAGAGGAGCCTGGAGGTCTATGGTCCAGGGAGTCACAAAGAGTCAGACATGACTGAGTGACTGAGCACAATAACAAATAACTTCCTTCTTCTATTTTTATTGTGAATTATCTCAAAATTAAAATTAATCATTCAGTATCATTAGGACAGGGGTCCCCAGCCTCCAGGATTTAATGCCTGATGACCTGAGGTGGAATTTATGTGATAAAAATAGAAATAATGTACACAATAAATGTAATGTGCTTGAATTATCTTGAATCCAACATCCTTGCCCCCACCGTCCATGGAAAATTTGTCTTCCATGAAACTGGTCCTTGGTGCCAGAATGGTTAGGGAGTGCTGCATTAAGATGCCCGGTGTAGATATGAGGCATCTGAGGTATCTGAGACCTGATAGCAAATCTTTGACAGGTGATAGAGTCAGGACTTTTGACCCAATTCCCTGACCCCACTGATATTTTCATTTTCTCCTCAGAGTCATTAAATGAGTTTATTTCTATTACCACACCCTTACAGGGTTTCTTATTGAGATTTATGTAGAAAGAGAATGCTGCATTCTCTGACTTTATGCCACTTGCATTCTCTGGCTTTATGCCACTTGCATTCTCCTTATCCAACTTTATCTTGCATGTTCAGTTCAGTTCAGTCGGTCAGTCGTGTCAGACTCTTCATGACCCCATGAATCGCAGCACACCAGGCCTCCCTGTCCATCACCAACTCCCAGAGTTCACNCACAGCTGGGTGTTGTTTTCACTTTTGGTCCGTCTTTTCATTCTTTCTGGAGTTATTTCTCCACTGATCTCCAGTAGCATATTGGGCACCTACCTACCTGTGGAGTTCATCTTTCAATGTCCTTTCTTTTTGCCTTTTCATACTGTTCATGGGGTTCTCAAGGCAAGAATACTGAAGTGGTTCGCCATTCCCTGCTCCAGTGATTACCTTTCATACACTTTATGTAAAATAAATCTTTTGTCCTGCAAATTCTGCTCTTGCATTTTCTTTCCAAAGCTCTAAACTGACCATGGAGGAAGAAAGATGTATTGGAAGAAAGACAAAATTATTTATTCAAGGTGGTTGCATTCATAAAAGTTGTTACATATACCTACATTTTCATTCTATTTCTCCCTCATAAAAATTCAGTCATTTGCACAACAATATTGTTTTTCAGAGTTGTTATAAATCTCTTGAATGATGTAGTAATCCCTGGCTGTTCAGTTCAGTTCAGTTCAGTAGCTCATCCATGTCCGACTCTTTGCGACCCCATGAAACGAAGCATGCCAGGCCACCCTGTCCATCACCAAGTCCCGGAGTTCACTCAAACTCATGTCCATCGAGTTGGTGATGGCATCCAGCCATCTTGTCCTCTGTTGTCCCCTTCTCCTCCTGCCCCCAATCCCTCCCAGCATCAGGGTCTTTTCCAATGAGTCAACTCTTCGCATGAGGTGGCCAAAGTACTGGAGCTTCAGCTTTAGCATCATACCTTCCAAAGAAATCTCAGGGTTGATCTCCTTCAGAATGGACTGGTTGGAGCTCCTTGCAGTCCAAGGGACTCTCAAGAGTCTTCTCCAACACCACAGTTCAAAAGCATCGATTCTTCGGCGCTCAACCTTCTTCACAGTCCAACTCTCACATTCATACATGATAGAGGTTTTTCATTTCTTAACTTCCAGCTATTTTGAAAATAGTACATTGTATTTATATTGTCACTAAATGTTTGGATTGATGCTATGCATATAATTATATGGCTTACATCCACAGTAATTGATTGTACCTGCCAACAATCAGTAATGTAGCTCTAAATGTTTGTAAATGGCACCCATACTCATACTCTACTCAGTTATTTCCCAGAAAGATTAGTCAAAGAGGCCACATGACTTAAGATTCAAATACCTAAACTGAAGTAAGAAAGTCTGTTTTTGAGTTTGAGTTATCTCGCCAACTAACTTTTATTTGGAACAATTGTTTAGTCATACATAACTTTAGTTTCTTTATTAATAAAATGAAAGTATTAGGGCAACTTATTTCTAAAGTCCCGTTAGGGTATATAATCTAAAAACTGATAATGATCAGCTCCTTAGAATTTGCACTTTAAGTCTATAAGTAATACCATAATAATCCTAGATTTTCATTATTATATCATTGATTTTATGAAATGTAATAAGGATAATTAAAAAAAGAAACACAGTCAAATGAATGGTAATTTGTTAATGGTTAATAAATTAACTGTGATAATTCATAATCAGTTTTTTCTTCTGATCTCATATATTCATAAAAGATTACTACAACAGTGATTAAATATTAGAATTAATAGAAGTTTTATAAATTTCACCAAAAATATTGCTGTTTTAAAGAATGCAAATAAAACTTTTCCATATCATCTTTCCTAAAAAAAATAATAATTAGGGAAAACATGCATAAATTTATCCTGCTAAAAATGTTGGAACAATTAGAGATATAATACTCAGGATGGTGTTTCCTGTCTTGTCCCTTAGACAGAAGCTATGCTAGAATTTCTAGATTATGAAGTCACATCACTCTAAAAATGTGTTTATGCTTCATGAAAATGTCATCTGAAGCAATATAGGTTCAAGCTCTTATCCAAACAGAAGAGATCACATATGACTTCTGGATCAGTGTCATGCTTGACATTAAAAGCCTAGAGTTACCATGAATAGATAAGAGTAGATCATTGGTAATTAAGGCTGGAAATATCACCCATCCACAATTGAATTCTCACATCAAATGACCTGAACTCAATAGAAAAAGCCAGAGGGGGACATGTAAAAACAGTCCACTGTACAGTGCCACTGGTTCATGGTAGACACTAAATGACTAACCATTGTATTGAAGTGAATTGAATCACACCATTTAAAATCATCTTTAGGAGACTATTTTTATATGTACCCCCCTCTGGTTTTCCTAAAGTGTGACATTGATCCAGGAACCATATGTGAGGTATATGCAGGTCCAAAGATGAATAAGACATGGCCCTCTCATCAAATAAAGTGATTTATTAGAGGACATAAGGTTTAGTACAGGAATACTAGATAGCGATTAATATAAGTAGCGATTTCATACTGCTGAAGAAGGAAATGGCAACTCAACTCACTCCAGAATTCTTGCCTTGGAAATCCCACAGACTGAGGAGCCTGTTGTGCTACAGTCCATGGGGCTGTAAGAGGTGAACACAATTTAGCAACTACACCACCACCATTTCTTACTGCATAAATGGGACAAATGAAGGTGTTCTATTTGAGCAAAAATGCCAAATGTCCCAAGAGAAAGGTAGGAAGACAGTTGTTGTTTAGTCACTACATCATATCCAAGGCTTTGCAACCAATGCACAGGGTCCTCTGTCCATGGAATTTTATAGGCAAGCATCTGGTAGTGGGTTGCCATTTTCTTCTCCAAGGGAACTACCTGACCCAAGGATCGAACCTGTGTCTCCTGTGTCTCTTGCATTGGCAGGCAGATTCTTTATCTTTGTGTCACCTGGGAAATGATAGGAAGACAGACATAAAAAAGTATCAATAACAACATGTCAAACAAAAGCAACTATACCTGCTCATCTAAGGGTTTGTTCTGTATGGCATTGATGGTTTTGCATCTTGGTTGGTATGTAAATATTTCACAACACTAAAAGCTGAACTATCTTAGGACAAAAGGAGCAATAATATAAAACATGATATCTTCTCTTTGATTTCTCTCTCTTTTTCACACGCACACACACAATTCCTAAGTGTCATTTGATGCTTGATGACTTATTGTGGTGGTAAAAATCAATGCAGAGATATTTAGAGAATGACAATGCTGCTTAAAGAAAATGGTATACTTGCCAATGCTTTAAGCATGGGTGACATTACCCTTATGGCATATGGGGAAACAATGGAAACAGTGACAGACTTTATTTTCTTGGGCCCCAAAATCGCTGCAGATGGTGACTCCAGCCATGAAATTAAAAGACTCCTTGGCTGTGATTCATGGAGTCGCAAAGAGTCAGACACAACTGAGCGACTGAACTGAACTGAACTGAACTGAACTTGGTAGAAAAGCTATGACCAGGCTAGACAGCATACTGAAAAGAAGAGACATTACTTTGCCGACAAAGGTCTGTCTAGTCAAAGCCATGGTTTTTCCCTGTAGTCATGTACAGATGTGAGAGTTGGACAATAAAGAAAGCTGAACGCCAAAGAATTGATGCTTTCGAACTGTGGTATTAGAGAAGACTCTTGAGAGTCTCTTAGACAGCAAGGAAATCAAACCAGTCCATCCTAAAGGAAATCAGTTCTGAATACTCATTGGAAGGACTGATGCTGAAGCAGAAACTCCACTACTTGGCCACCTGATGCGAAGAACTAACTCATTGGCAAAGACCTTGATACTGGGAAAGACTGAAGGCAGGAGGAGAAAGGGATGACAGAGGGTGAGATGGCTGGATGGTATCACCAACTTGATGGACATGAGTTTGAGTAAGCTCTGGGAGTTAGTGATGAACAGGAAGTCTGGGGTGGTGCAGTCCATGGGGTCACAAAGAGTTGAACATGACTGAGTGACTGAACTGAACTGAACTGAGGGTAACAAGGAAGCCTCTGCTCTGGCATAAAATGAGAATAGAGAATACCAGCAATATTTGATGTTCAAATTGTAAATCTGACTTACATATCATGGGATATTTTGAATAATAAGGTAATAAACCTCTCCATCATCCTTCATAAATCTTATGGTTTTAGAGACTATTAATAGAATGACAGAAATATGATTCTGTTAAATGCCATTTAAATATAACTCTCCTTAACCGTGCTTTAGAAACAAGGAAGTATTGTTCAAGTGTAAAAAGTCTTCATGTATGCTAAAGGTGCCAAGATTCAATGCACCACGTTCTCATGCCTGTGAATTAAAGCCCCTGGCCCTTCCAAGGTCTGCTTTTGATTACTGGGAAGGGGACAATGTGACTTCGTAGTATTAGGAGTCACAAAGAGTCATGGAATGCTTTCTATATGCCAAGCTCTGGCTTAGATACTTTGCTTTACCTCATTTAATTCTTACAGTAACACAATGAAGTTGGTACTGTTGTTATTACCATTTTATTAATACTGTCAAACCATTCTTCAGTTCAGTTCAGTCGCTCAGTCATGTCTGACTCTTTGCGACCCCATGAATGACAGCAAGCCAGGCCTCCCTGTCCATCACCAACTCCCGGAGTTCACTCAAACTCATGTCCATCAAGTCGGTGATGCCATTCAGCCATCTCATCCTCCGTCATACCCTTCTCCTCCTGTCCCCAATCCCTCCCAGTATCAGGGTCTTTTCCAATGAATCAACTCTTCACATGAGGTGGCCAAAGTATTGGAGTTTCAACTTTGGCATCAGTCCTTCCAATGAACACACATGACTGATCTCCTTTAGAATGGACTGGTTGGATCTCCTTGCAGTCCAAGGGACTCTCAAGAGTCTTCAACAACACCATAGTTCAAAAGCATCAATTCTTCTGTGCTCAGCTTTCTTCACAGTCCAACTCTCACATCCATACATGACCACTGGAAAAACCATAGCCGTGACTAGATGGACCTTTGTTGGCAAAGTAATGTCTCTGCTGTTGAATATACTATCTAGGTTGGTCATAACTTTCCTTCCAAGGAGTAAGTGTCTTTTAATTTCATGGCTGCAATCACCATCTGCAATGATTCAGCTCAGTTCAGTCTCTCAGTCATGTCTCACTCTTTGCGACCCCATGAATTGCAGCACGACAGGCCTCCCTGTTTATCACAATCTCCCGGAATTCACTCAGACACGTCCATCGAGTCCGTGATGCCATCCAGCCATCTCATCCTTGGNACTTGCCAATGCTTTAAGCATGGGTGACATTACCCTTATGGCATATGGGGAAACAATGGAAACAGTGACAGACTTTATTTTCTTGGGCCCCAAAATCGCTGCAGATGGTGACTCCAGCCATGAAATTAAAAGACTCCTTGGCTGTGATTCATGGAGTCGCAAAGAGTCAGACACAACTGAGCGACTGAACTGAACTGAACTGAACTGAACTTGGTAGAAAAGCTATGACCAGGCTAGACAGCATACTGAAAAGAAGAGACATTACTTTGCCGACAAAGGTCTGTCTAGTCAAAGCCATGGTTTTTCCCTGTAGTCATGTACAGATGTGAGAGTTGGACAATAAAGAAAGCTGAACGCCAAAGAATTGATGCTTTCGAACTGTGGTATTAGAGAAGACTCTTGAGAGTCTCTTAGACAGCAAGGAAATCAAACCAGTCCATCCTAAAGGAAATCAGTTCTGAATACTCATTGGAAGGACTGATGCTGAAGCAGAAACTCCACTACTTGGCCACCTGATGCGAAGAACTAACTCATTGGCAAAGACCTTGATACTGGGAAAGACTGAAGGCAGGAGGAGAAAGGGATGACAGAGGGTGAGATGGCTGGATGGTATCACCAACTTGATGGACATGAGTTTGAGTAAGCTCTGGGAGTTAGTGATGAACAGGAAGTCTGGGGTGGTGCAGTCCATGGGGTCACAAAGAGTTGAACATGACTGAGTGACTGAACTGAACTGAACTGAGGGTAACAAGGAAGCCTCTGCTCTGGCATAAAATGAGAATAGAGAATACCAGCAATATTTGATGTTCAAATTGTAAATCTGACTTACATATCATGGGATATTTTGAATAATAAGGTAATAAACCTCTCCATCATCCTTCATAAATCTTATGGTTTTAGAGACTATTAATAGAATGACAGAAATATGATTCTGTTAAATGCCATTTAAATATAACTCTCCTTAACCGTGCTTTAGAAACAAGGAAGTATTGTTCAAGTGTAAAAAGTCTTCATGTATGCTAAAGGTGCCAAGATTCAATGCACCACGTTCTCATGCCTGTGAATTAAAGCCCCTGGCCCTTCCAAGGTCTGCTTTTGATTACTGGGAAGGGGACAATGTGACTTCGTAGTATTAGGAGTCACAAAGAGTCATGGAATGCTTTCTATATGCCAAGCTCTGGCTTAGATACTTTGCTTTACCTCATTTAATTCTTACAGTAACACAATGAAGTTGGTACTGTTGTTATTACCATTTTATTAATACTGTCAAACCATTCTTCAGTTCAGTTCAGTCGCTCAGTCATGTCTGACTCTTTGCGACCCCATGAATGACAGCAAGCCAGGCCTCCCTGTCCATCACCAACTCCCGGAGTTCACTCAAACTCATGTCCATCAAGTCGGTGATGCCATTCAGCCATCTCATCCTCCGTCATACCCTTCTCCTCCTGTCCCCAATCCCTCCCAGTATCAGGGTCTTTTCCAATGAATCAACTCTTCACATGAGGTGGCCAAAGTATTGGAGTTTCAACTTTGGCATCAGTCCTTCCAATGAACACACATGACTGATCTCCTTTAGAATGGACTGGTTGGATCTCCTTGCAGTCCAAGGGACTCTCAAGAGTCTTCAACAACACCATAGTTCAAAAGCATCAATTCTTCTGTGCTCAGCTTTCTTCACAGTCCAACTCTCACATCCATACATGACCACTGGAAAAACCATAGCCGTGACTAGATGGACCTTTGTTGGCAAAGTAATGTCTCTGCTGTTGAATATACTATCTAGGTTGGTCATAACTTTCCTTCCAAGGAGTAAGTGTCTTTTAATTTCATGGCTGCAATCACCATCTGCAATGATTCAGCTCAGTTCAGTCTCTCAGTCATGTCTCACTCTTTGCGACCCCATGAATTGCAGCACGACAGGCCTCCCTGTTTATCACAATCTCCCGGAATTCACTCAGACACGTCCATCGAGTCCGTGATGCCATCCAGCCATCTCATCCTTGGTTTTCCCCTTCTCCTCCTTCCCCCAATCCCTCCCAGCATCAGAGTCTTTTCCAATGAGTCAATGCTTCTCATGAGGTGGCCAAAGTACTGGAGTTTCAGCTTTAGCATCATTCCTTCCAAAGAAATCCCAGGGCTGATCTCCTTCCGAATGGACTGGTTGGATCTCCTTGCAGTCCAAGGGACTCTCAAGAGTCTTCTCCAATACCACAGTTCAAAAGCATCAGTT
Organism: Oreotragus oreotragus; assembly: GCA_006410675.1. Taxonomy (NCBI): domain Eukaryota; kingdom Metazoa; phylum Chordata; class Mammalia; order Artiodactyla; family Bovidae; genus Oreotragus; species Oreotragus oreotragus. The sequence continues at coordinate 35,969 of SJYX01000696.1, read as the reverse complement.
CTTTGGCACTCAGCCTTCTTCACAGTCCAACTCTCACATCCATACATGACCACAGGAAAAACCATAGCCTTGACTAGATGGACCTTAGTCGGCAAAATAATGTCTCTGCTTTTGAATATGCTATCTAGGTTGGTCATAACTTTTCTTCCAAGGAGTAGCGTCTTTTAATTTCATGGCTGCAGTCACCATCTGCAGTGATTTTGGAGCCCTAAAAAAATAAAGTCTGACACTGTTTCGGTCTTCCAATTTTGTAGCATGTGTCACTGGTTTTATAATTCTCTCTCCCTCTTTTTTAAAATTTTCTTGATCCTGCCATGTGACATGTGGGCCCTGCACAGCCTATGGGATCTTAGTTCCCTGACCAGGGATCAAACCTGCACCCCTAGCACTGGTAGCACAGTCTTAACCACTGGACTGCTAGGGAAGTCCTTTTTCTAGTTTATAATTTTCAGCTGTAATAAAGTTAGGCTGATAAAGTCATGTATACAATAAATTTCCACAAAATTATTTTATCTATTTGAAAATACTACTTATTACTCTAAGGTTAACACACATATCTATTCTATTGCTTTACTCTGGAAATATGTTATGGGGTGAATGTGTTTTTTAAGTAGAACTGACCTCTGTTCTACACCAATCATCCCCTGCAACCTAAGGTAGTTTGCTGCCAGTAAGTCTACATGCTTTCACATTTCTTATTGTCTATTTTAAAATATCATCTGTTGATGTTACTCTAAATACTCCCTGCTTTAGATGTAGCATAATTACACATGGGTTCCTTGACAAAAACACCATTTAAATATAGTTTTTTTGTTTCTCTAGTCCTTTGTAGACAGCCTTTCCAAAGGTAAAGTTTATAAGGACAGATCAACCCCAACTAAAGTTATTTGAAAGGCAAATGATAATGATGCTGCTAAATGCTTGCTGCTGCTGCTAAATTGCTTCAGTCATGTCCCATTCTGTGTGACCTTATAGATGACAGCCCACCAGGCTCCTCTGTTCACAGGATTCCCCAGGCAAGAATACTGGAGTGGGTTGCCACTTCCTTATCCATGTTAAATGCTAAATGTCTCCCAAATAGTTTGTGTTTCAGTACTTAATTCCACCTGTGAAAACTGGAAACCAATTATCCAATGCAGAACATCTCAGTCTTTGTTAGAATATGGATGAAGATAAAAAGAAATTCTGAATATGTTTTCCACATAGATCTGATTAGTACCATTACAATATGCTGGATGCTTTCCAAGCTGGCCATTAGACTGTGAGTTTTTTTATGTGTCTATGTACACATCTCTATGGGTACCTAAAAACAATGTTCTTGCTAGAAATCCTTGCCTGCTGTTTTCCCACAACTTTGTAGCATGCATGATCTTGAACAAATCAAGACATCTGTAACCCTGTTTTTTTATCTATGAAGTAAGAGGCTGGGTCAGATGACCTGTGAGATCCATGCCAGAACTGAAGCATATTGATTTTGTACCCAAGAATGATGATTTACTGGAACTACTGTGCAGTGTAAACCAACTGCTATTAAATAGAAAATACTAATTTATTCTTTCTATATTTTCTTAAAAATGCTTCCATGGATACTAGAAAAATTATTGCAACCACTACTGATAGGAAATACTAAAATCATGCTTGCTCTGGAATTCTTATATATTTTCTTTATACTTTGTAATTTTTAGCAAAGTTTTTAGTGAGAGAACAGGTTTGTGGTTGACTGGTTGGGTTCCTGAGATATGACTCATGAGAATGAGAGGCCAATATATTGAAGATGCAGAAAGGAGAAGTAGAAAGAGTTTTGGATGGTAATGGTAAGCAAGAGAAGCAACTGGACATTCTGTCTTATCAGGAAAATCTATCTCTATTTGTGTACTCACAGTTGCTTACATTTTCCATTACTTGAAACTGAATCTGCTTCTAAGTAATCAAAGTTTAGAATTACCTCCACTTTAGGATCAGATGATGTTAAGAACTATGAAAGCTAATTGCTAATCAACACTGAGCTTTCATGTTATTTCAACCTCTTAATATTTTCTTGTGATCAATGAGATGTTTGTACTATGTGCTTGAGTTTCATGTGCTTGTTTTTATTATTTTTCTTTTCCACTTAGTGCTAGTAACTATAATGGATAAAATCCTGCATTTAGAAATTAATAGTTTGCTGTCGTTCAGTTGCTCAGCTGTGTCCGGCTCTGTGTGATCCCATGGACTGCAGCATGCCAGGTTTCCCTGTCCTTCACCATCTCCCGGAGCTTGCTCAGACTCATGTCTATTGAGTCAGTGATGCCATCCAACCATCTTGTCCTCTGTTGTCCCCTTCTCCTCCTGTCTTTAATCTTTCCCAGCATCAGGCTGTTTTCCAATGAGTTGGCTCTTTGTATCACCTTTCCTGAGTGGTAGGAGTGTCAATCCATTATTTTTTGTTGGGAGGCCTTCCTTGATGCCATTTGGTATTTTAAAATTATTATTAAACTTTTTATTTTGTATTGGAGTATAGCCTATTAACAATGTTGTGATAATTTCAGGTGGACAGCAAATAGACCCAGCCACACATATACATGTATCCATTCTCCCCCAAACTCTCCTCCCATTCAGGCTGCCACATTAACATTGAGCAGAGTTCCCTGTGCTTTACAGTAGGCTATCCATTTTAAATATAGCAGCATGTGTCATATTTATTTCCAATTCCCTCTGGGTCTTTCTTTCACTGTGCTCTAAATAAGACAAGTGGTCAGTAATTTCAAGTTAATACTTGATGTGAGTATTTCCAAGAGTGAAACATTTCAAGAATACCATGCTCCTGGATTATCAAATCAAAAGTGTGAAAAGTACTTCAAACAAAACGCAAGCATCATTTACTGACAACTTCCAAGTCCCCTGTTGAGTCCTAGAGGATAACAATAGGTCTATTTTTATATCAGGATAATAATATTTGATCTGATTCCCATCTAGTCTTTTGAGAATACTATATTAGTCATCTGGGATATTTTTGAGAAGCCAGGTGCATTGCTTGGCATAAATACAAAACAAAACTAATGACTGAGTAACTTTGTCAAAATGTTAGAAAGGCTTACACACACTTCAGTTATCATCATGTTTTCACAGGTAGATTTATAATACCTTTAGAAATGAATATCTTAAAGTTTACACAGACTTTTAAAACCAACTAAGGACTATAAGGGGCCCTTGGAGACAGTTTCTAGTCTAACTTTCTCCAATCTTTTGAACACTTCTATTACACAGCTTTGTCCAATGTATACCATCAGTTGGTTGACTATAGATCTGGTGTTAAGAAACTCTCTATTCATCAGGTCAATTCACTGTTTTCTTGCACAAGTTGAACTGATGGAAAGTTCTCACAGTTGAGCTGATATCTGTCTCACGTAATTATACCTGTTGGTACTGCCGTTCAGTACAAACCATGTTTCAATATTTTAAAAAATATTTTGAGTCTGTTGAATGTTTTATTGAAACAAAATTTGTTGTACAAATATTGCATTTCAACAATTTAAGAGTCTAATCACTTTTTCAGAAACTGTAAATATGGTTACTCTGCCATTACTTGAGTTGAAAGAACACATGCTGTCTTCTAGTAATTGTCATTCATTTCTTCTGTACTTATAAGTCATTTTTTTTTTACCTTTTTTAAATCAAGTCTTACTTGAGATCAATGTCAAACAAGTACATGTCAAGTTACAGAGCATGTTGGAACATATAAAATAGTTATCAAGTTCATAAGATCCATAAAAACTGGTGGGCTATAAAAAATGGCAAGATGAGATTTTCCATTATTTACAAAGTGTATGGTTTCATGAATAGCTTAGAATAAGGATTTATCAGTTTTGTCAAATATAAAAGGAAGACTATTTCTTTAGTTAGTTGAACAATATTTAAGAATTAGTAAAAATAAAATATACTTAACATTTAAATTTGTATATGGTAGACTCAGGTGGTGCAGTGGTAAAGAATCCTTCTGCAATGCAGGAGGTGCAAAGACTTGAGTTCAGTCCCTGGNTTTTTTTTTTTACCTTTTTTAAATCAAGTCTTACTTGAGATCAATGTCAAACAAGTACATGTCAAGTTACAGAGCATGTTGGAACATATAAAATAGTTATCAAGTTCATAAGATCCATAAAAACTGGTGGGCTATAAAAAATGGCAAGATGAGATTTTCCATTATTTACAAAGTGTATGGTTTCATGAATAGCTTAGAATAAGGATTTATCAGTTTTGTCAAATATAAAAGGAAGACTATTTCTTTAGTTAGTTGAACAATATTTAAGAATTAGTAAAAATAAAATATACTTAACATTTAAATTTGTATATGGTAGACTCAGGTGGTGCAGTGGTAAAGAATCCTTCTGCAATGCAGGAGGTGCAAAGACTTGAGTTCAGTCCCTGGGTCAGGAAGATTCCCTGGAGGACGAATTGACAAACTATTCCAATGTTCTTGCCTGGAAAAATTACATTAACAGAGGAGCCTGGCATGCTACAGTCCCTGGGGTCAGTATTGGACATTACTGAGCGAGCGTGAGCATGCAACTATGTATCACCATAGTGCAGCAAATAATCTATAGATGATATTAAAATCAAATCCATATAATTGATTCTCACAGAATATTTTTTGATTTTTCCCAACCTAGTATATCCAAAAGCAGAGGTTACAAATGATAATAATGTAATTCCAACATGATGTTGACTGATTCTTTCATTTACATGAAAGTGTAAGATGAAAGTGAAACAAATATGCTGTCAGAATATCACCGATTTGTCAGAGTTATGAAAGACTTCTTTACTGATTTGGATAATTGCTTTTGAACACTGAAAGTATATTTCCTCAAAATCATTGTGATAGTCACAATATGATGTCAGCAGTGACCAAACACTTATATTTATTGTTATTATTCATATTTTCTCTATCATTTCCTTAAAACTAGAGCACAAAAATAACAAGTCAAGCCCTGATTTTTAATAGTTGCAGATTTTCATGCACATAATACTTTACCCATGGGTAATTTCATACTACCAACATAACATTACTGAACATAGTATTGGGAAGTGATGTGTAGTAGTTTATCATTACATTATATTTCAATCATATTGATATAATAGAGGCAAGTAATTTCCAATATTATAAAATAATTAGAAGGCAATGCATTTTGAGTAGTTAATACATTTGTTTTAAATAAAATTTACTTAATTTTAAGTTCATAAAATTTAATTTTGAATGATAGCCATTTTTAGCCATAGACTTGCAATATTCCTAAAAACAATGAATTCTTGCAATTAGTAGAAACTAGCTCACCCAACACATGAGGTAAGGCATAATAATAACATTCAAGATGTACAGTTGTTGCTAAAAGGTTTGTCTTATCTCAAGAATGAAGAGATGTTACTGGTAAGCAGTATAGTGTCCTGTTGTGAATATTAACTTCAGAGATAAATGACTTGCCTCTCTCAAACATGTGTGTCCACACATAAGTTTCTTTTTCATTTTTGTAAAATGAGTATAATAGCAGTAATAGTGATTATAACAGTATTACTCATCATGAATAAGATGAGATGATATATGTAAATTCCTAAGGGCAAGTCCTAAAATGTCTTAAACACTCAATACACAATAACTGTATAACAATTGGGATTTAAGATGTAATGTAATGTGATCAGATTTACAACTTAGATGATCACTCTAAGTGTGGAGTACTCCACTGTGTGAAAAAGGCAATTAAGTGTCTATTGCGTCTTCTGGTGCCTTAGATGGTAAAGAATCTGCCTGCAAAGCAGAAGATCCAAGTTCCATCCCTGGGTTGGTAAGATCCCCTTGAGAAAGGAATGGCAACACACTCCAGTATTCTTTTTCTGTGTGTATGTGTGTGTTTATTTACTTTTTAATTGAAGGATAATTGCTTTATAGAATTTTGCTGTTTTCGGTCAAACATCAATGTGAAACAGCCATCAGTTCAGTTCAGTTGTTCAGTCATGTCCGACTCTTTGTGACCCCATTGACTGCAGTACACCAGGCTTCCCTGTCTATCACCAACTCCTGGAGCTTACTCAAACTCATGTCCATTGGGTTGGTGATGCTATCCAATCATCTCATCCTCTTCTGTAACCTTCTCCTGCCTTCAAGCTTTCCCAGCATCAATGTCTTTGCCAATGAGTTGGCTCTTCCAATAAGTTGGCCAAATTATTGCAGCTTCAGCTTCAGCATCAGTTCTTTCAATGAATATTCAGGACAAACTTGCTTTAGAATTGACTGGTTTGATCTCCTTACAGTCCAAGGGACTCTTAAGAGTCTTCTCCAAAACTGCAGTTCAAAATCATCATGAGGATGATCCAGAGGGATGATGTGGGGTGGGAGGTGGGAGGGCGGTTCATGTTTGGGAGTTCATGTACACCTTTGGCAGATTCATGTCAATGTATGCCAAAACCAATACAGTACTGTAAAGTAAAATAAAGCAAAAATTAAAATTAAAAAAAAGCATCAATTCTTCTGCACTCAGCTTTCTTCACAGTCCAACTCTCATATACAAACACGACTATGAAAAGACCATAGCTTTGACTAGATGGACCTTTGTCAGCAAAGTAACGTCTCTTCTTTTTTAATATGCTGTCTAGAGTGAGCATAGCATTTCTACCAAGGAGCAAGCATCTTTTAATTTCATGGCAGCAGTTACCATCTAAGTGATTTTGGACCCCCCCCGCCCTACCAAATAAAGTCTGCCACTGTTTCCATTGTTTCCCATCTATTGCATAGAACTGGATGCCATGATCTTCATTTTTTGAATGTAGAGTATGACTATGAAAAGACCATAGCTTTGACTAGATGGACCTTTGTCAGCAAAGTAACGTCTCTTCTTTTTAATATGCTGTCTAGAGTGAGCATAGCATTTCTACCAAAGAGCAAGCATCTTTTAATTTCATGGCAGCAGTTACCATCTAAGTGATTTTGGACCCCCCCCCCAACCAAATAAAGTCTGCTACTGTTTCCATTGTTTCCCATCTATTGCATAGAACTGGATGCCATGATCTTCATTTTTTGAATGTAGAGTTTTGAGACAGCTATTTCACTCTTCTCTTTCACTTTCATCAAGAGGCTCTTTAGTTGTTCTTAGCTTTCTACCATAAGAGTGGTGTCATCTGCATATCTGAGGTTATTGATATTCTCCTGGCAATCTTGATTCCAGCTTGTGATTCCTCTAGCCCAGTGTTTCTCATGATGTACTCTGCATATAAGTTAAATAAGCAGGGTGACAATATACAGCCTTGATGTACTCCTTTCCTGATTTGGAATCACTCTGTTGTTCCATGTCCAGTTATATCTCTTGTTTACTGATCTGCATACAGATTTCACAATAAGCAGGTCAGGTAGTCTGATATTCCTATCTCTTTCAGAATTTTCCACAGTTTGTGGTGATCCACACAGTCAAAGGCTTTGGCATAGTCAATAAAACAGAAATAGATGTTTTTCTGGGACACTCTTGCTTTTTCAATGATCCAAGAGATGTTGGCAATTTGATCTCTGGTTCTTCTGCCTTTTCTAAATCTAGCTTGAACGTCTGGAAGTTTGTGGTTCACATACTGTTGAAGCCTGGCTTGGAGAATTTTAGCACTACTTTATTAGCGTGTGAGATGAGTGCAATTGTGTGGTAGTTTGAGCAAACTTTGGCATTGCCTTTCTTTGGGATTGGAATGAAAACTGACATTTTCCATTCCATTGGCCACTGATGAGTTTTCCAAATTTGCTGGCATGTTGAGTGCAGCACTTTCCCAGCATCATCTTTTAGGATTAGAACTAGTTCAGTTGGAATTTCATCACCTCCACTAGCTTGTTTGTAGTGATGCTTCCTAAGGCCCACTTGACTTCTCATTCCAGGATGTCTGGTTCTAGGTGAGTGATCACACCATTGTGGTTATCTGGGTCATGAAGATCTTTTTTGTGTAGTTCTTCTGTGTATTCTTGCCACCTCTTCTTCCTATCTTCTGCTTCTGTTTAGTCCATACCATTTCTGTCCTTTATTGTGCCCATCTTTGCATGAAATATTCCCTTAGTATCTCTAATTCTTGAAGAGGTCTCTAGTCTTTCCCATTCTATTGTTTACCTCTATTTATTTGCATTGATCACTAAGGAAGGATTTCTTATCTCTCTTTGCTATTTTTTGAAACTCTGCAACAAATGGGTATATCTTTCCATTTCTCCTTTGCCTTTTGCTTCTCTTCTTTTCACAGCTATTTGTAAGGCCTCTTCAGACAAACATTGTGCCTTTTTGTATTTATTTTTCTTGGGGATTGTCTTGATCAGTGCCTCCTGTACAATGTCATGAGCCTTCATCCATGGTTCTTCAGGCACACTGTCTATCAGATCTAATCCTTTGAATCTATTTGCCACCTCCACTGTATAATCATAAAGGATTTGATTGGGGTCATACCTGAATGGTCTAGTGCTTTTCTGTACTGTCTTCAATTTAAGTCTGAATTTGTCAATAAGGGAGTTCATGATCTGAGCTGCAGTCTGCTCTCGGTCTTATTTTTGCTGACTGTACAGAGCTTTTCCATCCTTGGCTGCAAAGAATATAATTAATCTGATTTTGGTATTGACCATCTGGTGATGTCCATGTGTAGATTCTTCTCTTGTGTTGTTGGAAGAGGGTGTTTGCTATGGCCAGTGTGTTCTCTCAGCAAAATTATGCTACCCTTTGCCCTGATTCATTTTGTACTCCAAGGCCAAATTTTTCTGTTACTTCAGGCATCTCTTGACTTTCTACACTTGCATTCCAGTCTCCTATGATGAAAAAAACATTGTTTTGGGGTGTTTGTACTAGATGGTCTTGTATGTCATCATAGAACCATTCAGCTTCAGCTTTTTCAGCATTGGTGGTTGGGGTATGGACCTGGGTGACTTTGAACTGAATGGCTCACCTTGGAAATGAACAGAGATCATTCTGTCATTTTTGAGATTGCACCCAAGTACTGCATTTTGGATTTTTTTGTTGACTATCGTGGCTACTCCATTTCTTTTATGGTATTCTTGCCCACAGTAGTAGATATAATGGTCATCCAATGGCACCCCACCCCAGTACTCTTGCCTGGAAAATCCAATGGACGGAGTAGCCTAGTGGGCTGCAGTCCATGGGGTCGCTAACAGTCGGACAGACTGAGCGACTTCACTTTCACTTTTCTCTTTGATGCATTGGAGAAGGAAATGGCAAACCACTCCAGTATTCTTGCCTGGAGAATCCCAGGGATGGGGGAGCCTGGTAGGCTGCCGTCTATGGGGTCACACAGAGTCGGGCACGACTGAAGTGACTTAGCAGTAGCAGCAGCAAATTAAATTTGCCCATTCCAGTCCATTTTAGTTGACTGATTCCTAAAAATGTCAATATTCACTCTTGCCATCTCCTGTTTGACCACTTCTATTTTACCTTGATTCATGGTCCTAACATTTCAGGTTCCTATGCAATATTTTTTTTACAGCAGTGGACATTACTTCCATCACAAGTCACATCCACAACTGGGTGTTGTTTTTGCTTTGGCTCCATCTCTTCATTCTCTCTGGAGTTATTTCTCCACTGATCTCCAGTGGCATATTGGGCACCTACTGACCTGGGGAGTTCATCTTCAGTGACATAGTTTTTTGCTGTGGGGATTCAGTGATAGGTGTACATTTGTCTCCTCCATCTTGAACCTCCCTCCCGTCTTTCTCCCCATCCAACCCTACTAGGTTGATACAGAGCCCCTGTTTGAGTTCCCTGAGACACACAGCAAATTCCCACTGGCTATCTATTTTACATATGATAATGTAAAATTACATGTTACTCTCTCTGTATATCTAACCCTCTCCTCCCCTTTGCCCATGTCCTTAAATCTATTCTCTATGTCTGTTTCTCCACTGCTGCCTTGCAAATAAATTCATCAGTACCATCTTTCTAGATTCCATATATATATATATGTGTGTGTGTGTGTGTTAGTATATGATATTCATCTCTCTGACTTACTTCACTCTGTATAACAGGCTCTTCACTGAGGAAAATAGTGGAAGGAAATCCCTTTGGGGCCAGGTGGGAGATTAACTGTTTGGTTTTAGAATTTAAAATCTGAGGTATGATTAAAAATTTCAAGAGTGTGGAGTACGCTGATTCAAATACTGAGTCCAGAAGATTGTTCAGAGCTATCGATACACATATTGGAGCTATTGGCATAAAGATGGAGTTGAAATCATGTGGGTTGGTAATATCTTTCAGTAGATTGGAACATACAGTAGAAAGCTGTCTTATCTGAGGAACATCTATATTGAAAAGCTGTGTAGAATAAGATGAGTGAGAGAAAAAGAATTATTCAAGGCAGAGTTTGGTATTTCCCTTTCATTAATAAGGTAACCAAGACTCACTTGTAGATTTTAAGTAAATTTGTCATAGTTCATTTGGTTGATAAGCAGCATGACAGATTGAACTCAGTTTCATTCTGCTCCAGGTTCTTGGTCTGTGTTTCACATTCATTGAGTCTTTGGCTATCAACTCCACCCTTTTGATCATTAAGGAAGATGTATTTAGTACTCAGTAATTCATAGATTCTTCCCTCATTCCCTTTCTGCATTGAAAGATCCATTAATACACAACTGTATTCCTTATCATGTAATAGAGAAGGGAGAGAGAAAAGTGAAGAGAGAACGAGAGGGAGAAAAGAGAGAGAGAGAAGGTCTTAAAAAATAAATCAGCAACTTAGGACTGAAACTATGGTGGTCCAAGGTTCAAAACACAGATACTTAGATTTCAGCTTATTTGGCTTGGGAATATAGCAGACTTTCTCCTGTCCCAGCAGAGGAAGTAAAATTTATGAACTGCTAGAGCTAATATTAAAATTGTTCTTACCAATGAAAGATACGCAAGAGTCAAATGAGAGAATGTAGAGCAAAATATAGTGAAGACAATGGAGACACTTACAATTCATCTAGATCAATAATGCTCCTTAGAACAGCTCCAAAGCATTCTGAGGACCTGAGTCATGTTTACAATCGTTCAAGGGGAACACATAGCTGGTTTAGATGCGACAAGTGGTGCCAAGTGAGACAGGAAACAGACCACAGTGTTAACATTCTGATATTCAAACATTTAAAACCCGATCTGACTATACATGTATCAAAGCAAAGCCCAAAAGAAAGCAGATGAGGTTAGAACTGTGTGGCTGGACTGGGCTGAGGGAAGTGTTAATTTACTCCTACTTATATTATGCATGCTGCTGCTACTGCTGCTAAGTTGCTTCAGTGGTGTCCGACTCTGTGTGACCCCATAGATGGCAGCCAAGTCAGTAATCAGAACTTCACTTTCCAAGATGCCAAAACTCAAGTCAGAATTCAAAATAAAATTGCATAAAAGACTATCTAAGAAGTCACTAAATATCCCATAATAAATCAATAAAGTGCACATTTTTCAAGTACTGTGTAGGAGGTGTGCATTACAAATCTTGTTATTAAAAAATAGGAAAAAACAAGCATTAAAGCTCTAGTTCAAAATAACTCACACCAAGTGAATTAACAAAGATTAATATAAAATATTCAATTTTATAAGTGCTGCACAATTGAAAAAGATTAATTGCTCATTTAACCCAAAGACCCCAACAAATACAGTCCTTTGTGACCGGGAAAAAACCCCAACAACCCGGGAATGCTTTGTATTCAACTCAAGAAACACTCATCTAATGATGTTACCAAAGCGGTAAAACTGGAGGCATTTCCATTTGGTACATATGAATATTTCAAACTATGTTGAGAAGTTAGATTGAATAAAAACCAGATGAGGAATAAATTTAACCCCGAAGCTTTCATTATTCAACATTTGAATGAGATTTGCCATTTAAAGAGATTTGAATCTGTTTCAATATGTTCACAACCTTCCAGTTAGTACAATACTATTAGCCCTGCTTTAAAAGAAAGAACATGTATTAGCCCATCTTTTAAATAAGGAAATCGAGGCAGAACGTCCAGTGGCAGTTTAAAATCTGCTGGTAGAAGCACCTTCCCTTTGGTTGAGGCTCCATTCATTTTAAGTGAATTACCTATTCTCAGGAGCCCTGTGATGGCCCTAACCAGGGTAATTTATTTCCAAGAAGAGAGTTCTTAGCTTTTAAGAGGAAACAGTTTTACTTATTGTATTGTAGAATTGTGTCTGTTATTAATATAGTAAGAAATATATATCCTGACTCCACTAGCATTAAGCCAAATATTGTGTTCTGTTTTTTCTTACCAGATGTTTTATAGTATGTAAGTATGTTAAGGAAGATTGATAAACCTAATAAACTTATATATAAACACATTTGAATGAGATTTGCCATTTAAAGAGATTTGAATCTGTTTCAATATGTTCACAACCTTCCAGTTAGTACAATACTATTAGCCCTGCTTTAAAAGAAAGAACATGTATTAGCCCATCTTTTAAATAAGGAAATCGAGGCAGAACGTCCAGTGGCAGTTTAAAATCTGCTGGTAGAAGCACCTTCCCTTTGGTTGAGGCTCCATTCATTTTAAGTGAATTACCTATTCTCAGGAGCCCTGTGATGGCCCTAACCAGGGTAATTTATTTCCAAGAAGAGAGTTCTTAGCTTTTAAGAGGAAACAGTTTTACTTATTGTATTGTAGAATTGTGTCTGTTATTAATATAGTAAGAAATATATATCCTGACTCCACTAGCATTAAGCCAAATATTGTGTTCTGTTTTTTCTTACCAGATGTTTTATAGTATGTAAGTATGTTAAGGAAGATTGATAAACCTAATAAACTTATATATAAACTTATCATAAAGGATTATAGAAAGGAAATTCTACTTCGGTTTGAAATACTTGTAAGGTTTTGACCATAGGTTTTGCTTTACCTTAGCTCAATCTCATTTACGAGAGAATCATTTTTTATCCTATATTTTGCAGCACTTGTATTTAAACTAAGAAAAAGAAATTATGCAAAGCTGTTAACCAGATTCTGTCACTAAGTCAGATCTAATGAAAATATTCTTTGTCTCAGGTATTTTGTAACTGTACATGGAAATGTAATATGGTTGCTTAAGTGGCAGTTTTATTTAATCTGATTTGATTCCTTGAGGAAAAAAGATTGGATTTCTAGAAATTTAAATGTGTGTTATTAAAAAGGGAAAATAAGGCTTAAATAATGTTCCTATATAACCATGTCATCAATTTAGCTGCTGCAAAATGAAAACATAGTCTACAGGTTAAATATATGATAAAAACAGTTATTTTTCCAAATTTCAAAAAGGTTAAGATTGCTATTATATAAATAATATAGTACAGAACTATAGAGTAAAAATAACCTTTGAGATTTTGATGACTGTCTCTCTAGACCTTTTCAATGACACACTTGAGTAAACTTAAGTCTTATAGTGCAGATTATTTTGCTTCTATGAATGTTTTGTATATGTCTTTTGGTCAACATAAGCAGTGATTTCTGTTGGGTATTTACCTAGATGCAAAATTGCTGGGTCAAAGGATACTCATATATTCAACTTTAGTAAACACTGTCAAACAGTTTTTCAAACTGGTTGTAAAATGTGGGTTGTTCCTTTCACCAATCCTTAGTATTGGCAGTATTTTATATTTTAGCCGTGTATGTGTGTTTGTAGTGATATTACATCGTGCAATTTTTGACTTGTGTGTGTGTGTGTGTGTGTGTGCTTTCAGCAGATGGCTAGCGATTTGAGTAGTTTTTCTAACGTTTATAGCTAGTTGGGTCAGCTCTTTCCTGAAGTTCATGTTCAAGGTTTTTGCCTAGTTGTCTATTGGATTGTCTCTATAGTCTTTATTGATTTGCTACAATATTTTATACATTCTTAATATAAGTTTTTGCTGGATGTGTATTTAGATCATTTATATATAATTTACGGATGTAGTTGGGCTTGTATCTAAATATCTAAATTAGATACTTAGATAGTTTTAGATATTTAGATACAAATATCTAAATGTTTCCTATTATGACTAGGAGTCTTATATTTCTCTTTATCTCTTTTGTTGCTTACTTTTGTATAATCAGATTTATTATTATTATACAACTTTTCTGTATTACGTTGTTAGTATAACATTATTTACTATTATTTTAGTTTGCTTAGTAACAGTATCTTTATTCTAGGTATCATAATATAAATACTTGATTTATTATGATTTAATATTAATAATCTGTTTTACCAATTCTATTCACCATCATGACTTTTTGGTATTGTTATTTTCATGAATTTTATCTATAATTATATTTAAAAATCTATAGAACATGCTTACTTATTTTTTTAATACAGTCAATTTCTATTTTATATTGTTGTTCTCCATTTCTTGCCGTATTCTTGTCTTCTTCTGGAAGCATTTTTATCCAGACTAAATTCTCTCTGACTAAATAATTTGCCTTAGCATTTTTAAAATTCAGATCTGGTAATAGTTTCTCTTAGTTTTTCATTATTTGAAGTTATCTGTAATTTTTTTTTTATATTTCATAGACACAAGAGGAGTGCATGGGTTTTTGTGGGGATATATATTTGCACCTAGTACTTAAGATTCCACTCTATTTTCTCTGGCTCCTCTATTTTTTTAGGGTGTCGACTGTCAGTGTGATGGCTTGTACCTATTTTCCTTTGCTTGCTTTTAAAATATTCTTTCTTTCTTTGGTTTTCAGTGTTTTGACAATGATATCCCTAAGTATGTTATTTGATTCAACATGATTATTCTATGTCTTGTGTGGCATATGCAGAGATTCTTGGTTCTCGGATTTAATACCTTTTGATAGCACTTTTAAAGCTCATTATTTCTTCAAATAGTTCTTCTCTCCAATTCTTTCTTTTCTCTTGGAACTCACTACTTCAGCTCTTTTATATTTGTTGGGTCTCACTCTCTTTTGTATTTTCCTTTTTTCTCTGTCAGTTTGAACATTTTCTTTTGAACTTTCTCCCAGTTCACTAATTCTCTTTTATATCTATTTGCCTATATTTTCTTGAACTAGCTAATTATAATTATATCCATGTTTATTAATGTGGATCATCTGTAGATCTGTTCCAGAGGGATGGTACGGGGAGGGAAGAGGGAGGAGGGGTTCAGGATGGGGAACACGTGTATACCTGTGGCAGATTCATGTTGATGTATGGCAAAACCAATACAATATTGTAAAGTAATTAACCTCCAATTAAAATAAATAAATTTATATAAAAAATAAAATAAAATGATCACTGGCCAAAAAAAAAATTGTTCTGTGCTTTCTTTTGACAGGAATTTAAAACATTTTGATCATTATAATTGAATTCTAAACTTTGCATATAAAGCCATGTAGAGAGTTCATGCAATACAACATTACCAGAGGGAATTTCACACTCTCACTTTCCAGATAGAGTGGGGGACTAACTATCTCAACCTAATCACGGATTAAGCTGAGTTATACTTAGTTTGCTATTAAAAAAGAAAACAAAAAACTTTATCTTTTCCCCCTGTTTCCAAATTGCAGCTTTCCTGTACCTTTAAGTTACAGTATATTGTGGTTTTGAGGCCTCTACTTGATGGTTTTTTGTTTCTTAATATCAAATACTGCTGCCGATGATGCTCAGGACTGTAGAGGGTTGTGGTTGAGGTGTTTAGCCTCTGGTCTTCACAACTTCCTACTTCATCAATGCCTTGTGGGAAAAACTGTCTGTGTATTTGATGCCCTCACATCCTCAACTTTTCATTCTAGTAGCATCCCTCTGCTCTGGAAAACCTGGATTCTTATTCACTTGCTGTAGCCAGAATTAGCAAAGGCCATAGGAATTATGTATCTCTAGATGGTCAATATACTACTTCTGCAGAGTATTTCTATACAGCCGTTGTTGTTGTTTGGTTGCTCAGCCATATCTAACCTTTTGCAACCCCATGGACTGTAGCCCACCAGACTGCTCTGTCCTTGAAATTTTCCAGGCAAGAATACTGGAGTGGGTTGCCATTTCTTTCTCCAGAGGATCTTCCTGAACCAGAGATGGAACACGCATCTCCTGCACTGGCAGGCAGAGCCACCAGGAAAACTACACAATAAAATACCACAAATTTAGCAGATGAAACTGATGTACATATATTATCTCATAATTTCCATGGATCAGGAGTTAGGGTGCAGCTTCACCTAGTCCTCTGCTTAGGATTCTATAAAGCTACAGTCTTGCTATTGGGCAGGCAATACTCTGTTCTTCTTGAGTTCAGGATCATCTGGCAAACTAAGCCGGTTTTGGAAAATTCAGTGAACAGTAATCAGCAGCACCCCTGGCAAACAACTTCCCCCTGCACCTTCTTTGGGGACTTTTGTAGCATATACCTCCAGTAAGACCTTTCTCCCAGAAGAGCTTTTCCTGTACCACAGAAGGAGGATTTTTGCTAAGGTCCAGATTTCTAGCAATCCCTCCAGTGGGTAGCTTCTCTGCTGTTTAGATACTGCAGACATATTTTCTCTAACAAGTTCTGAGGCTCACTTATGGGTGTGGAGTCTCCTCTTTGGGAATGCTAACATAGCCCTAGGAGTAGTGGCTGATCCTTGTTTCTGTTATTCTTTCATTCTCAAGAGTTTTCTGTACTCCTTAGGAACCAATTTTCATTGCTTCAGTGCCCTGTTATAGTTAATAATGATTTCTATTAAATTTTCTCTGTTCAAATCATTATGTGGTTTCTATCTCTTATTTGGATTATGACTAATACATTCCATATTTGTTTTTAGTGACTCTTGCTGTCACTGCCAATTATAACCACATAATCTATGATAGTTGTTCCTTTAATGAAGTTACAGCAAATCTACAATTTCCATAATGTACATAAAAGAGAAATGTAAGCCATTTGAACCAATAAAGAAAAGAAAGTGAAAATTAGAAGTGGAATCTGAGAGAAACAGAGTGATTTTTTTTTAACATAAAACTGAGTAGAGAGCCAGATAATTTGTAATGGAAAACAATGATAAAAGATGAAATTAAATCAAGAAAAGATGATTAGAATATAATTAAATTTCTATTTTCAGGGTGATGATTAGGATACACTAAGCAAGTTAACAAATAAAACTCAAACTCTCCAAATGAAGTATGTAACATATTGGAAAAATAAACATACTTAAAAAAAAAGACTTATGGTAAGAAAATGTAAGGAAATCAATGTCAATGTGTGTGTGTGTGTATATATATATATATACACACACACACACACATATATATGTATTAGTTCAGTTCAGTTCAGTTCATTTCAGTCGCTCAGTCGTGTTTGAATCTTTGCAACCCCATGAATCACAGCACGCCAGGCTTCCCTGTCCATCACTAACTCCCGGAGTTCACTCAAATTCATGTCCATTGAGTCAGTGATGCCATCCTGCCATCTCATCCTCTGTCATCCCTTTCTCCTACATATATATAAACAGGCAACAGTGGGAGTTAGCAAGTGTCAAAGTCTTCTTTCACATTCAAGGGTTTCTGCCATTCCCCATGTAACTTCTACTGAGATTAATACAAACTTTCAAGTCTATAATACAAGGCTGCTGCTGCTGCTAAGTCACTTCAGTCATGTCCGACTCTGTGTGACCCCATAGACGGCAGCCCACCAGGCTCCCCCATCCCTGGGATTCTCCAGGCAAGAATACTGGAGTGGGTTGCCATTTCCTTCTCCAATGCATGAAAGAGAAAAGTGAAAGTGAAGTCGCTCAGTCTGTCCGACTGTTAGCGACCCCATGGACTGCAGCCCACCAGGCTACTCCGTCCATGGGATTTTCCAGGCAAGAGTACTGGGGTGGGGTTGGCAGTCTCTATTAAACTGACCATGTGTATATTCTATGACCCACCAATTCTATGCCTCGATGTTTACCGTAGAAAATATTTTACAAAGTTGCTCCAGGAGATCCTTACAATATATTCATGAGCAAATTCATGAGGATGAGAATTAAAATGCTTTGAATATCTATCAATAGGTGAATGTCAGTAAAATTGTGATATAGTCATGTAAGGAAAGACTATTCAGCCATGAAAAATACATTAGAGCTGCATATCAATACAACAACAGTAAATCTGATAAACATCTTATTTATGAAAAAATACAAAAGTTGGAAAGAACAGCATGATATAAAAGTCAGAGCATATTATTAAAATAGAACATTTATTTTGGTCACTATCTTGAATTATTGTTACTATAAATCAATTTGATATGACTCTGAGGTGCTAATCTTAGCTTCTTATTTTACTTAACTTGGGTTTATCCTATAAGGAGGTAGAGTGGGGAAGTAAATACATTGATGCCTTGATTCAAGTGGTAATAAATAACTACCTGAAATATATGTTCAAAAATCTATTCCTAATTGTAGAAATTGTTGATATGGCTCAAACTCTTCAAGCAAAAGTAGGAAGAGAGGAAAAATAATAAAGCTACTGTAGCATGGCCTTAGAACAATCTATTTTATTGAAGAATACTACTCTGATTTATGGAATTCTAAGACAGTGCAACCATTTTCATCCTTTAAAATACTTGCAATTATTTAAATATCATGGTGTATGTGTGAGTGTTAGTCTTTCAGTCATGTCTGACTTTTTGCAACCCTGTGGACTGTAGCCCACCAGGGTTCTCTGTCCTTTGGATCCTCCAGGCAAGAATACTGAAGTGAGTTGCCATTCCCTTCTCCAGGGGTTCTTCCTGACTGTACCCAGGTCTGCATTACAGGCGGATTCTTTACTGTCTGAGCCACCAGGGAAGCCTATGATATCATTTTATGATAAGCCTATCAGTTTATGATATCATTATATGTTCAGTGAAATGTTCTATGGTTAATCTATTGGGTACGATTGTGTATGTAAGCATGCATACATGTGTGCATTAGGAAAGAGAATTTAAAAAAAGAAAGAAAAATGCAAACACTAAAATAATGGCTGAGATGTTCTAAAAATAAGGTATGTAGATGTGGTGACTATAATGGGTAAACAATTTGAGGAATTTGATCTTGAGCTAATAAACCATGTTTTACTTAAAAATGGACAAGATTAATTTTATTTTCACAGATTGCTCATTGACAAAAGAAAATGATATCAGAATATAAGTAAGGTCACAATTAAATCTGTAGAGCCTGTCTGTGGACTTTTGATCTTAGATATTTGGGTAGATAGCCTCAAAATATTTTTCTATTTGTAATATTTAAAATTTTCTAACATTTTTTCAAATTATTCACTTCATCTGATTGCTATATGAACTCTGTATTAGTCAAGGATCGTTAACAGGTTTCTTAATGTGAGAGAAAGTATATTCAGTTAGAGTATATTTTGCCCTCGACCAGATTTTAGGTGGCAGGGCAGGAATTCAGAGCCAAGATTTGGGGCTTTTATGCCTCCATCACTTTGCCTAAACAGTATAATGGCATGATAATTTTTTCAGCATTAATCTGGAAGCAGTGTTTTCAGGTAGAATTAGCGGGGAAGACTGGAAAAAGGAGACCATTTGGAGTGCCGTTAAAGAATTCTAGATGGAGTTAACAAAGGCCTGAATTTAAATGGTAGCTGTGGAAATGGATCCTGCTTCCAGCTTCTTAACTGTGTCCTATGTCCTTTTATACATTTTCTGTGAGAACTAGTTTGATTGAGAGTCTTTACAATCCTTTTAAAGTCTCTCTGGTGTTTTTTACAATAAGCTGAATGCTTTTGGATAATCTCTCTGATTTATCTAAGCTTAGTAAAATGTTCAATAAAAGTGGACTATTTGAATTCAGTGAAAGAGCACAGACTGCTGTTAGATTTTTGGAATGTTTTCTAATTTCTACATATAAAAGGATAACAAATTAAACATTCAAGGAAAAGAATATGCTGTATGGGTTTCATCCTTATGAGAAACACTGAAGTTTGAGGTTTGGCCAGAGAGCTTTTGTGTATTTGTCATCTTCCCTGTTTCAACTCCACATTTCTTTCTGTTGCCTTGGTTTATTTATACATGGGCAAGTCAGGCTGTAGTTAGGTGAATATTTCCTTGTGGATTAAAATGCTAATTTGTGCATAGTAGAGCAGAATGGGCAGTAATCAAGAACCTAAAAGACCAGCACTTTAGACCAGGCTCTGTTACTTCTTTAAGTTAAATTGTTAAATGACTTAGTTTGCATTGTTCATCCTTATTGAACAAGGATTCCTGAAAAAAGAGATAAGTTTCCTGAAAATAGAGATTCTAAATTCTTTTAATCATTTTCTTTTTCTTACAGATGTATTTAAAATCATCAAGCAAGTAAAAATCCCAAAACTAAGTGTTTAAATTCTGTGTGACTCTTGAGAGTCCCTTGGCCTCTCAAACCAGCCAATCCTAAAGGAAGTCAATCCTGAATATTCACTGGAAGGACTGATGCTGAAGCTGAAGCTCCAATACTTTGGCCACCTGATGTGAAGAAATGACTCCTTGGAAAAGACCCTGATGCTGAGAAAGATTGAGGGCAGGAGGAGAAGGGGATGACAAAGGACGAGATGGTTGAATGACATCACTGACTCAGTGGACATAAGTTTGAGCAAACTCTGGGGAGATGATGAAGGACAGGGAAGCCTGGCGTACTGTAGTCCATAGGGTTGCAAAGAGTTGGACATGACTGAGTGACTGAACAATAACAACAACAAAATTATGTCAGGAGTTAATATGTCTTATCATTTATTTGCATGCAAAAGAATATATGGCATGACTATGTATGGTATGATACTACAGCAATTGATCGAAGGCTAATTGACTAGCAGAGGAGGACAATATATGAACAAACAAATAATCATATCCATGTGATAGAATCTGTAAACTCACTGAATACCATTTTTCAATCTCTTTCTACATGCTTTTCTGTTCTACAGAGGCTGGGAAGCTAATAGATACATTTTCTGGCAGCTAGGTTTCTGCATGTAATCTAGGATCTTTTCAGTAGACAAACCCATTCAGAAGCCAGAGGTGAGCAGTGTGATATGGCAGTTACACCTAATTTTTTTTTCAGGGTTCTCCAAAGAAAAATAACCAATAGCCAGTAATACTTTATATATAAATCGAGTCACACAATTGTGGGGGCTGGAACGTTCAAAATCTGTAGGGCAAGTCAGCAAGTTGGAAATCATGTAAGAAACTGCTGTTGCATTATTGACCCTGAACAGTTTGGAAATTCAGGGAGAATTTCTATACTTCATTCTTGAGACAGAGTTTCCTCTTTAGAAAACCTGTCATCGCTCTTAAGGCTTTTAACTGATTAGATGAAGCCTACCCACATATTATGGATGGCAATCTTTTTATTCATAATTAACTAATTGTAAATATTAATTACAACTAAAAAGTCCTCAAAGCAACATCTAGACTAATGTTTGATCAAACATCTGGGTTTCTCAGCCTAGTCAAGTAGGCACATAAATGAATGTACTTGAGAAGAAAAACTTTAGGGCAGTTTGTTAGAATTTCTACTGTCCAGGCTTAGTGGTATAGGTGCTAAACAACAGATTACAGGACTAATAAATATTCTGGATATGTAGAAATTGAATTAATTTTCCCAGGCATCTAACACATTAAAAAGAAAAACAAAACTTTTTTAACAACATCTAGCTAGTTTAAACAAAGTCAAGAGTGAATAACATTGTCTGCAACTACCAACTCTAACAAAAATAGAAGTGCTTTCAAGTGCCATAACTTCAAAGATATAAAAACCTAGAACTGGTTTTCTGACCTAGATTGAGTTTGAAACTGAAAATTCAGTTAGCACTAGAGAATGAGATACTGGTAGTCCATGATGGGCAAGGTCACAAAGTTACTTAAATTATCCTCCTCCTCCTGTTGAATAAATTTCCTCATAAAGTTGAAGCTTTAGGAGACTGAAAGGAGACGGTGACAGATAATTTTAAAAGGATAAAAGAAGAAAGTATTGTGAGATGACATGGTTGTTTCTGAATACATTAGGGAACTTAGTGGGAAAAAGTGACATGATTAAAGTTTTAAATATTTGTTCCAATAAATATTAGATAGTTTCTCAGGATTGAATACCCTACCCCCCAAAAAAAAAAAACAAGAAAATAAGAGAAAAAAAATCTCTTCTTTCCCAAAATTGCAACGTTACTATGACCAAAAGTAAGATGCAAAATTTAATTTTTATTCTTGTGCTAAATTGTAGTGGTTGGTTGGTTGAGTTCACAGCCTTGTGAAAGCTGCACTATCAATTGAGAAAGACTCCAAAAATCTGCTGAATATAAGTTTGAATGGATTTTGAGGCAAAGAGGGAGAAGCATAATTACTGATAGATATATTTACGTAGGGGCTTCCCTGGTGGCTGGAGATGATTCAGAATATGCCAGCAATGCAGGAGACTCAGGTTTGATCCCTGAGTTGGGAAGAACCCCTGGAGAAGGGAATAACTATACACTCCAGTTATTCTTGCCTGGAGAATTCTATGGACAGAGGAGCCTGGCAGGCTAGAGTCCATGGAGTCTCAAAGAGTCAGACATGACTGAAAGACTAACACCTTCACTTCACTTCATATTTACATAGGGAATTTACCAAGGATTCTGGTCTCAGTGTGTTGAGGAGTGTTGAGAATAACGGAGAGGGGTTCTGTTTACTCAGTTATTTGAGCTATACTGGGCCTCAGAAAGAGTTTGTGCTCAATGAAGTTTATTAATAGCATTTACTTATAGTAGAATGAGGTGGCCTGGCATGCTGCAGTCCATGGTGTCACCAAGAGGGAGACAGGACTTGGCGACTGAACAACAAGAAGATGCAGTGAAAGGAATGCAATAACTTGGACAAAGGAATGTATTATGTGCACCCCACTCATCTCTCCTCAAATACAGTCCTCAGAACATCCCAAAGTATTCTTCTCCAAGGCACTTGGGAGAGCAACAGCTTCTTTGAAGAGTACTATGGCAGTTATCCTTTGGGATGAGGGGGGAGATGTTGCCACTGAAGTGGGTTTTCTTATTTCATAGTGGAAGAAGCTAAACATCAGTATTCTCCTGCCAGACAAGGTGGCCTGATTATAATGATGGGCACCAGAGAAAGAATGGTAATCAAAATATTTTGGTCCACCCAGGTCCCCGTTGACCTCTAATTTATCATGGAGTCTTTGGTACCAAAATAAAAGAATAAGTTCCTAAAGTCCTACTTGACGTCTAAAAGTGCCTCCTTCACTTAAAAAAAAAAAGAAATTAAAATTAAACACAACTTCAGGTCTAGCAAAAGACAGAGGCTTGAACTGAGCTGCAAAATAGTCAATTTTACCAACTACTCAGTTCCAAGAGCCAAATAAGTTTAGAGGTACATGCTATCAGACAGAACGCAAAGCCACATCTGTTTGAGGAAGATGTTTGCAGCATCACAATTCCATAAAATAAGATTCTTTCCTAGACTTCCTCAAGAAACCTATGATCATTTGCCAAAACAATTGCTCAGTGGGAAAAGGATAAAGATATAACTAGATTTTTTTTTATTATTATTGAACGAGGGACACTGAATTATTGCTAACCTCAAGAAGGTAATTTTTCCCTTGTTGAGGGACAATTAAGGAGAGTAAGGTAACAAATGAAATTTAGTCTTGATTGAAAAGCTGTAAGCATCTTGATATATTTTACGTAATTCAGGTCAACTGTTTGCCTGTGTAGGAGACATGTTGGTATTAAATAATGAGAATAGATTACTGTAAAACTATGCATTTAATATCTCATGTGCTATGTGATTTTTTTTGCCATATTCACTACTTTTAAAAATTTATTTATTTTAATTGGAGGCTAATTACTTTACAATATTGTAGTGGTTTTTGCCATACGTTGACATGAATCAGCTCTGTGATTCTTTAATAAAACAAATAAGCATACCATGGCACCTTGTCACTTGTTATGCAATTATTGATCTGTTCAGTTCAGTTCAGTCGCTCAGTCGTGTCCGACTCTTTGCGACCCCATGAATCGCAGTACGCCAGGCCTCCCTGTCCATCGCCGTCTCTCGGAGTTCACTCAGACTCGCGTCCATCGAGTCCATGATGCCATCCAGCCATCTCATCCTCGGTCGTCTCCTTCTCCTCCTAACCCCAATCCCTCCCAGCATCAGAGTCTTTTCCAATGAGTCAAGTCTTTGCATGAGGTGGCCAAAGTACTGGAGTTTCAGCTTTAGCATCATTCCTTCCAAAGAAATCCCAGGGCTGATCTCCTTCAGAATGGACTGGTTGGATCTCCTTGCAGTTCAAGGGACTCTCAAGACTCTTCTCCAACACCACAGTTCAAACGCATCCTCTTTGGCACTCAGCCTTTTTCACAGTACTACTCTCACATCCATACATGACCACAAGAAAAACTATAGCCTTGACAAGACGAACCTTAGTCGGCAAAGTAATGTCTCTGCTTTTGAATATACTATCCAGGTTGGTCATAACTTTTCTTCCAAGGAGTAAGTGTCTTTTAATTTCATGGCTGCAGTCACCATCTGCAGTGATTTTGGAGCTCCCCAGAATAAAGTCTGACACTGTTTCCACTGTTTCCCCATCTATTTCCCATGAAGTGATGTGACCGGATGCCATGATCTTCGTTTTCTGAATGTTGAGCTTTAAGCCAACTTTTTCACTCTCCTCTTTCACTTTCATCAAGAGGCTTTTTAGTTCCTCTTCACTTTCTGCCATAAGGTTGGTGTCATCTGCATATCTGAGGTTATTGATATTTCTCCCAGAAATCTTGATTCCAGCTTGTGTTTCTTCCAGTCCAGCGTTTCTCATGATATACTCTGCATATAAGTTAAATGAGCAGGGTGACAATATTATTGATCTGGCCAACTGTTTATTCTAGTAAGTGGAAAATACTAGAAATAATTTATTTCACATAGCCAGGGAAATACAAAGCCTTCCAAGTCTAACTTCAATAATATATGTCATTTTATTTACCTCTGGGTTGTAATTTCATCTTCAGAGAACTTCATCATTTCAACATCTCCCAGAACATCAAATCTGTCCTTTTCACCAATGGCACGTGAATAAAATCTAAGGAGCAAGAAATAGCAGGCACTTAGATGATTTGATAAAACACATGCATACATAAGGGTAGAAGATAAACTCTAAAGACATTCAGTCTCAAAAATATAGCAAATTTTCCAAAGATACAAGAGTCTAGAGCATACTGGAATTTTATTTTCAAAGTATAACTGTATTATCTGTGGTATTAGAAAAATAAATTTATTGGAATTTTGGAAGCTCTATGTATATGACATTTGTTCTATGTGTAATCTCAGCCTATTTATTGCATAATTAGGCTTTACATTTTTAATTGGGCAAAAATACAAATTAAGGCTTTCTAGCTTATTCAGTTTGTAGTGTAAGCAGCTTTGTCACTTAGTTCTTTTGACTTAACAGATGTAGTGACATTTGCTGTGTCTGCAACCAATTGGGATGCTGAAATGAAGCGATAACAAGCCTTAATGATAGAATCATAGAGGTACATACTACACAATTTTGAGAAATAAGTCAACACCAAGTAATCACGTGATCTGAACTTCCCATTATGGTCTCTGTTATTTAGTCCACAAAATCAGGATTTTGGGCAAAACTAGAAGTGGCAAATACGAGATGAAACTCAAGAAAATTCTAAAGGTATTAATTAGGCTAATGGACAAGTGGTATCTTTCTCCTGTGCCCACTAATGCGGGATAGCGATCTCGTACTCAACCTACACTTATGGCTTCAGGGAGTTCCCTACATCTAATAATTGAAGATGGTGAACTTGAAACCTAGCTGTAGATAACTCTAGCACTGATTCAGAGTAGCATCCTCTAGAAATACAATTCACCACTGGCCCTGAAAGACAGTGCAGTGAAGAAGTCCTGCCAGTAGGTAACACTCAGCAGTGCAGGTGATTTTTCCACTTTGACTGGAAGAAGTGATGAGTAGGGTATGGCTTTATTTAAGTTTATGAGCTGTAACTAGCTTTTGGTGGCTTTCGGTGTCCTCCTGTGGATGGTCCTTCAACAGCTGGTTGCAACTTTGGCACTCTAGTAAATGAGCACTCGTCCTTCTAGTCCACCATCTTGAACCTATCTTCTGTAGCTAGTTTTTGGCCAAAGAATCAGGCATTTGGAAGGATATATTGGGAAGATTAATGACAAGGTTTGAGGGAAATATATGTAAATGTGTCCCAAATTTGAAATATTTGTGCCCCATGTGAATGATCAGCAGATGGCCAGTCTATGGGGGAAACAGTGATCACTTGAGAATTTACTTTGTTGTTGTTGTTGTTGTTGTTTTTGTCAGGAAGTGCCCTCTAGAATAATAATCTCAGTTCTTATTCTGTGTGGTCATGAACAAATTGCCATGATGGTCAGGGCTAAGTATACGGACAGGTTTAAGAATACACAACCCTCCTTCTGGATATCCTTTATATTACTGTTCTTGAGTAGAGACATAGGCAGAAGTCTTGATATAAACCACAATTTGGAGGGACCAACCAAGAATCAGCTTCCTTTTGGCTCAGATGGTAAAGAATCTGCCTGCCATGCAAGAGACCTGAGTTTGATCCCTGGGTTTTGAAGATCCCCTGGAGAAGGGAATGACTACCCACTCCAGTATTCTTGCCTGAAGTATTCCATGGACAGTGGAGCTTGACGGGCTACTGTCCATGGGGTTGCAAAGAATCAGATACAACTGAATGACTTTCACTTTCACTTTTCAACCAAGAACCTGGGAGGTCAAGTATGTTGAATCCTCCCATTTTGAAAGGGCAATGATTTCACCTTATTGGAATTGACTTTTATTCTGGATTTGAGTTTGATTTTTCCTTTCTTCCTTACTTGTTTCTTTCTGCAATATTGTTCATAAACTTACTGACTTTTTTTTATTCTCCATTAACAAAAAAACAAAACAAAACAAAGCACAACAGAACAAACAAACAAAAAGCAAAACTTTTGATCAAGGAATTCATTTTATCATGAAGTAAGTACAGAATTTTTTTAGTGCTCTTGGTATTCATTTTTTTTAACTTAAAAAAATGTGTTAATCAGACAGCAAACTGCCTTATATAAAGTATTTATGTAGTAGTATATAAGGATCCTGATCAGAAAAAAATGCATTAAAATGTTTTGTACTGTCCTATAAAGTACCCACTCCAGTGTTCTTGCCTGGAGAATCCCAGGGATGGCGGAGCCCAATGGGCTGCCGTCTTGGGTCGCACAGAGTCAGACACGACTGAAGTGACTTAGCAGCAGCAGCAGCATAAAGTACACAATAGTTACTTAACCTGCAAACAACGTATGGTGATCTTTTCCCCAAAGTCAGAATGAATAAGCCTGGGAATTAAGGGATTAAAGAGAGAGTGATACTTTCTCTATAGCACTAAAATGCCCCACTCTTCAAATTTTTGCTCTCTGTTCCAGTGACTTTATACAGTGTTGATTTAGAAGTCTTAAACAATAATCAATACTTCCAACACCGAACAAGTAGTTGAGAAAATCAGCCAGCCATTTTTGGCTTTTCACACCTCTGGCTGAATGAACCAATGGGGAGAAAGTCTTGTCTTAATTAGCAAGTAATGCTGCCCGAGAGCAAATAGCATCTGAACGGATAACAGAAGTGGAAAGACATATTAAACAAAAACCACAGCTTTGTGGACAATTCCAAAAATTAAAGCTATGGTGCAAAGAGATCCAACCAGTCCATCCTAAAGGAGATCAATCCAGGGTATTCATTGAAAGGACTGATGCTGAAGCTGAAACTCCAATACTTTGGCCACCTGATGCAAAGAGCTGACTCATTTGAAAAGACCCTGATGCTGGGAAAGATTGAGGGCAAGAGGAGAAGGGGACGACAGAGGATGAGATGGTATGGTTGGATGACATCATTGACACAATAGACGTGGGTTTGGGTGGACTCCGGGAGCTGGTGATGAACAGGGAGGCCTGGCATGCTGCAGTTCATGGGATCGCAGAGTCAGACATGACTGAGTGACTGAACTGAACTGAACTGAGATAACCATAATTTTTTACTTTCTTTGGTTATGTGTATGCTGAGGTATTGAAAATTTCTCCCGATCCTATTTTCTTATTATTTTATACAGATTATGAGGATAATATTTAAATATACTTTAGTACATAAACTGCTGCTGCTGCTAAGTCGCTTCAGTCGTATCCGACTCTGTGTGACCCCACAGACGGCAGCCCATCAGGCTCTGCCGTCCCTGGGATTATCCAGGCAAGAACACTGGAGTGGGTTGCCATTTCTTTCCCCAATGCATGAAAGTGAAACTGAAAGTGAAGTTGCTCAGTCATGTCTGACTCTTAGCGACCCCAGGGACTGCAGCCTACCAGGCTCCTCTGTCCATGGGAGTTTCCAGGCAGGAGTACTGGAGTGGGGTGCCATTGCCTTCTTCAAGTACATAAACTAGAGGATACCAACCAAGAACATGACTGAACTATGGTC
This sequence comes from Oreotragus oreotragus, assembly GCA_006410675.1. Lineage (NCBI taxonomy): Eukaryota > Metazoa > Chordata > Mammalia > Artiodactyla > Bovidae > Oreotragus > Oreotragus oreotragus. The sequence goes on along the minus strand of SJYX01000696.1, from coordinate 7,585 downwards.
AGAAAAAAAAATAAAAATTAAAAAAAATATATATATATCATCTAGCAAAGGATAAGGTAAATGATGAGATTATGGATCTACTCTTTTGATAAGAGGTGAACACATTTCTTTTCTATGACGAATAGTTAGAACTAGGCAGGATTACATGGCTTTCATTAGGATTGTTTTGCTTTTTACAATAGGCATATAGGTATACAGAGGAACTTGGTGGGCTACAGTCCATATAGTCTCAAAGAGTCAGACACAACTGAGTAACTGAGCAGACACACACCACACACACAAACACAAATAACCAAATATTTGCTTTGTGCTAGATATTACAGATTGGTAGTAGGCTTTCTAATAGAACAAATTTCAGAAGGTAGTTGTGCTTATTTAATGTCTATGCTGTTCTCAGTTGTATAGCCTTCAAATTCATTTCTCTAGCCATTTCAGACATTCGGTGAGTTTCCTAATTCCCTACGGTAAATACCATTCTGCAGAAGTAAATTCTAAGAACTGAACGTTAGAAGGAAATCTGATTAATAGCTAATTCATTTACTCATAGAACAAATGAATATTCTATGAATTCGTTTCCTACAATGGGGTTGTTGAATGGTAAATTTCTTCTTTCCCCAGAAATAGAAAATAGGATTTAAATTTGAAAGAACAGAAGGTGAGGAGTACTCTAGTTTCTAATGATGGAAAAACATTTCTTAAAATTCACCCAGATCATCACACCACCATTCCCCAATCCTTATATCCTCTCTTTGCCCTGTCTGCCTAAATCAGAAGACTAAGAATTTATACAGATTAGAAAACAGTATCAGGGTTCTGAAATATTGAGTTGGAGACAGTGCTAGTAGTTTGGAGAAGGGAGAGAGATGCTTACTCTTCTACTAAAAACCAGTGAAAGGTATGCAGGAAAACCATTTATAAAGATTATGTATTCAAGGGTGAAGGTGAGATTGGCATTTCAGGCTCTAGCTGTTCAAGTGGAATGATCTGAGCCTATATAAAAATGATCTGAGCCTATATAAAAACTGGAAAGAACTAGAAAACTGGAGAGAGAGGGAGTAGGAAAGAGAGAGAAGTCCCAGGAGGAGCAGTCAGCCCTTTTCCACTTCTACATCGTCCTTTGGCATGATAAGGACACATGTATTTCCCTGTGGAGAGTCTTGGGTTAGGCTTTCGGTATCCCACTCGAGAGATTTAGTACTGGGTCAGAGGGAAAGATTAAGAGATCAAGTCAAGAAGACCTCACCTATCAAGGAGCCATGCCATGGGGAAGACCCCACAGATTTCCCTAAAGAAGGGTATTATCAGCAAGTCAATAGTAATTGAGGAGCAATATGAACCAATGGAAGATTACAATTATAATTACTGATTAAGTATCTATTTGGCCTTTTTCATCTCATCCATTTCAATAGATCTAGATCACAAAGGAACAAGAACCTAAAAAGCAAGAGATGATAAGAGTGAAACACAAGATCAAGCTCTGAAATTCATCTGAGTTTCCTTGAGCCAGTCTGTCAGAGAGATAGGGGTGCAGGTAGCTATTAAATCATATAAAATTTTGAAGAATTGGACTGGGCAAGATAGCTTTTCTCTTTTTTTTAACAATAAAAATGACGAAGAAAGCATGGACGATGTCTGAGACATTGTTAATAGATGGGAAAGGAACATATGACATAGCGCAATTGGAAGTCAATAATTAGAGGAAAATGTTTTGCGTTTATACTTTATCCAAGTTCACACTGATGATGAACTAAAATTTACCAAGTGGTGAAAAAATACATTAGTGGAAAAAACCCAGTGATTTGAGGTACAAAATAAGGAATTTGATTTTACTGGGTGAGTCCAAGGAAGTTTTCAGCAAAAGGTTGACACTGAAGCTAAATGATGAAACTTGTCCAGGAAATTCCAGTGAAGGCAAATATGGGCAAGCCTGTTGGTCAGATGGGACAGTAAATGCTTTAAGGCTGAAATTTTGTGGTTTGGCTAAAACATATGGGACAAAGGAAATGACAGGAAATAAGATGGAAAGAGTGAGCAGGGTGATGGTAAGTTCACAAAATCTTTTGATCTGGGAAATAACATGATTAAGTGCATATTTTTTGAGAGATAGTTGTGGTGAGAGGATGGAGTTTGACCTAGAAGAGACTAGAAAAGCAATCACTTAGAAACCTGCAGTGAGAGCTCATGAGAATTCAAACTGAGATAAGTTGCAAAAGAGAAAAGAAGAGCAGTTGTACAGAATTTTCTGTGATAGAAACATTAGCACTTGAGGACAAGAATAAGTAATGTGGAAGTTGCATTCAGGATGATAACGAGGTTTCAACATTTGGACTAGGCTTAGAGTGAGAAATCTTTTGTAGGTGGGCACAGCGGATGTGAACACATAAACGTTAAGCTGAAAAAAATTATTTTTCTGCTTCCCTTTTTTCCCTTCTATTTTTTCTTCCTTTTCCACTCTGTCTTCTTTGCCACCATCTCTAGCATATCTTTCAGTCTTTCTGTTTTCATTTCATTTTCCCCAGATGTCACACCAATAATTTGGAGTGGTTAATAGTTAATTCTATTCTCTTTGTGGTGTTCTAATATTTGTAACACGAGATTATTATCCACTTGTTTGTGTCAGTTTTGGTGTGTGCATGCTCAATCGCTAAGTCATGTCCAACTCTTTGTGACCCCAGGGACTGTAGTCCACCAGGCTCCACTGTCCATGGGATTTCCTAGGCAAGAATACTGCAGAAGGCTGCCATTTCCTCCGTAAGGGGATCATTCTGACCCAGGGATCAAACACGTGTCCCCTGAGTCTCCTGCATTGGCAGGTGGATTCTTTACTCCTGAGCCATCAGTTTGGGAAGCCATGTAATTGTCTCAGGAAACTAAGAACTTGATCTAATTTTACATTCAGAAACAATGGCAGTCCTATATGCCTTTTGAAAAAATTGTAATTAAAATAATCATATTAAGCAGTAGCCAATAATCAAGGTGACTTGCTAAAACTAGGCTTTAATAAAACTTTACTTTCAGTTTCCCAATACAAAGTGAAAGTGAAAGTCGCTTGGTCGTGTCCAACTTTTTGCAGTCCCATGGACTGAATTCTCCAGGCCAGAATACTGGAATGTATAGCCTTTCCCTGTACAAAATCATTTGTAAAAAAGATTGATACTCATAGATATGTTTAGATATAATAAAATGTTTAATGAATAATACACAAAGAAGAAAACAAGCAAAATAAAACTAAAATAAAAGTGATCCTAGGAACAATGACTTGGTAAATAAAATGCTTGATCATTTATAGGTTTTAAAATCATTGAAAAAATTTCAAAAAACTGTCTTGGACAATTTTTCTCTTGAATTCATCCAAAATGTGATTTATTCTTCTCATCTGCCGGTATAAAAAGAGAGAATTTGATTTGATGTGGCCTTTTTCCATGGAAAAAAGAGATGTGCCAGTAATGTAACTTATTGGACAGATACATAATATTTAAACCAGATGAAAAAAATCAACATGTTTACTTTTCATCAAGTTAAGGTCAGTAGAAATATTTATATGTAATGTAATATATCATCATGGGATGTCATCTTGAGAAGGTCAATTTAAATAAGAAAGAAAAACTTGTAGATTAGATCAAAACCACAATGAAGCCTCCAAAGAAATATAAGACTGTAAGTTGTATTCAGATGCAGGAATGCTTAATCATTGCTTTCTTTAGGTCATCTCTGGGATAGGTAACTCTAGCCTGTTTTTTGGGGGACTTAATTTGATCTGCACAAAAGTAATGCCTGTCACTCACAAGGAGAAAAATCCAATTAAAAGGACACAAACGTGCTTTAAGGGTCATCATATGTTTTCTCAGTTCATTAGGCCTTTGTTTAGCATAGCTTCCCCACTCATAACCACAACCAGGGCTGGACTGCCTTAGAGAAGAAATATTGGCAAATTTCCAGATGACTGGTTAGCTAATTAGCTCTCTTTTGGGGATGTGAGAGGAGAAGTAGAGGAAGGAAGATAGGTTTCCTGATGTTCCTGAAAACTCTTTAGAAAATGGCATGATGGGAACTTATCAGCTTTGTCCTTTGGGTGTTTTTATACTTAATAGAATGACCCAGTTTCTTCTAGTGTCCAAGTGATGCCATGAAATAAATTTAACTGCGGAAGGAACAGATATTTTCTCCTGCATATAATTTGGCACAATGTTTAAACCAATTAACATCCACAGGAAAGAAAGCTGAATAAATAAAGCACCCTTTTATAATGTGTAATATCTTTTAAAGTAAAATACTAAGAAAAATTGTTCAGAATAATTTACACTTGTTCTCTAGTATAATTTCAGGAAACCCTTCAGTGCTAATCTGGTACGTTAAAAATTCTGTGGTGTCAATAAAACACGAAAAGCAAAATCTTATATTAATACTTCTTTCCCAAGCAACTGTTACAAAGAATTAGTCAGAGTTTTAAGAATAAACAAAGAAAGTGTTATACACATAATCATGTTATGAAGTAAATGTGTTTTGTTTGGTAAGCACTTTCATCTTCAATGATTTTAATAGTCACAGTGGAGTAAGAAGGTGGGAGCTCTGATCTACAAATTTTAGAGTTTTCTTTTTTCCAAAGAATCTGTAAGCACCCCTCATTTTTATTGTTGAAGGTGTGAGATATTTTCAGTTAAATGTTTCCAGTGGGTTTTAAAGTTACTAACAGAGCACAGATGCCTAAATATTTATAAACATCAACTATGATTTAATAATTTCTAGAAAATTAGTATTTTTTTTTTCCCAACAAATCTTCACAGAACATCTACTAAGAGGCAGGTATAGAAGCTACAAAGCCAGATGCTAGAGATACAAACATAAAGAAAACTAGCAGTACCAATTCTCTGCCATGGAGATACTCAGGTAAGTCAAGCCATGTAATATCAGTATTCTTTAAATTCTAGCTCTATCTGTATATAATTGTGTATTAGATATTTTTATCTTGAAGGTCTTATGTTAATTTACATTCAAATATCCAAAATTAAGCTACTCATTTCCTTTGTTTCTGCCAACAGTCACAGCTCATACTCCTCACATCTGAATTTTTTAAAGAAAATTCTGAGTGCTAATTTGAAACCTTCACATTTTTTGATTCCTCTTCTTCTCCTTTATTCTTTTATCTAACCATCTGATTTCCTATCCTTTTATGGTCCAACTCTGTATGTGAGAGTTAGATCATAAAGAAAGCTGAATGCTGAAGAACCGATGCCTTTGAATTGTGGTGCTGAGAAGACGCTTGAGAGTCCCTTGGACAACGAGAGAGTCAATTCCTAGCAAGCTGATAAGAAGTCCAGGGTCCCTGAGGAGGAGAGAGGGGTCTGGGGCTCTTGAGGAGGAAATAGGGGTCTAGAATTCTCAAGGAGAAGGAAAAGACAAATGCCTTTATTTTTCTTCTACATTCCTTAGTCTTAGTCACATAAAAAGTTTTCTTTCTTTCTCTCTTTCTTTTTTTTTAAGCCCAGAACTGATAATTACACAACAAACAATTCAGTTTAAATTCTGTAATAAGGATAATATAACAACAATGTATACTGAGACTATACAACAATATATATAAAACTACAATGTATACTTGAGGATAGTTTCTCCTTCTTGAAAAGCTTCTGACTAACCCTGTTATCTTAGAATGTATATTGTGGGAGTGGATCTGGTAAAATTTTTACAAACTTGAAACATTCTTTTGGTTTATTGTAATAACTAATTTAAAAAGTATATAATTTCCTTGCTAACACTAGCAAGGGGGGCACCCTCCATCCCCCTTCTGATGGCTATGTTAGAAGCTTGCTCTGTCCCTTTTTATACTTTAATAAAACTCAGCTATACAAAAGCTCATGACTGATCAAGTCTGGTCCTTGGTCCCGAAGTTAAATTTCTTCAGAGATCATGAAACCAACACCATTCACCATAAGCTATCAACAGCAATCAAACCAGTCAATGGTAAAGGAAATCAACCATGAATGTTCACTGGAAGAACTGATGCTAAAGCTGAAGCTCCAATACTTTGGCCTCTGATGCAAAGAGCTGACTCATTGGAAAAGACCATGATGCTGGGAAAGACTGAGGGCAAGAGGAGAAGAGGGTGATAGAGGATAAGATGGTTGGATGGCATCGCTAACTCAAAGGACATGAGTTTGAGCAAACTTCAGGAGATAGAGAATGACAGGAAGCCTCACCTGTTGCAATCCATGGAATTGCAAAGAGGTGAGACTCAACTTAGTTATTGAACAACCTGATTTAATCTAGTCATTTAAAATTCCTCAGTTTTTGCTTTAAAACTACTTACTTACATTTCTACTTTATCACTCCAGAAGAAGAATCTTGGAGAACAGAATCTGGTTCCAATCTATGCTCATCCACATAATTGATATGTGTGTTTAGGAAAGTGATGTAACATCTCTGTGAGCCAGTTTCCTCCAGATTGTTTGTAAGATTATGAAGACAATGTATATAAAGCTCTTAGTAGAGTGTCCACCAGTGCTAGGCAGCAATGCAAACTGGCTCTATTTTTCCCTTCAACCCTTTTTCTAGTTCATTGCCTTATCACTTTGTTCAATTCAGTTCAGTTCAGTCACTCAGTCGTGTCCCACTCTTTGCGACCCCATATTGCAGCACACCAGGCCTCCCTGTCCATCACCAATTCTCAGAGTTTACTCAAGCTCACGTCCATTGAGTCAGTGATGTCATCCAACCATCTCATCCTCTGTTGTCCCTTTAGCCTCCCACCTTCAGTCTTTCCCAGCATCAGGGTCTTTTCAAATGAGTCAGTTCTTTGCATCAGGTGGCCAAATGTCAGGTTTCAGCTTCAGCATCAGTCCTTTCAACGAATATTCAGGATGAATTTCATTTAGGTAGGACTCTTTGGATCTTCTTGTTGTCCACATGACGCTCAAGAGTCTTCTCTAACCCCACAGTTCAAAACCACGAATTCTTCTGTACTCAGCTTTCTTTATAGTCNTCTGTTGTCCCTTTAGCCTCCCACCTTCAGTCTTTCCCAGCATCAGGGTCTTTTCAAATGAGTCAGTTCTTTGCATCAGGTGGCCAAATGTCAGGTTTCAGCTTCAGCATCAGTCCTTTCAACGAATATTCAGGATGAATTTCATTTAGGTAGGACTCTTTGGATCTTCTTGTTGTCCACATGACGCTCAAGAGTCTTCTCTAACCCCACAGTTCAAAACCACGAATTCTTCTGTACTCAGCTTTCTTTATAGTCAAACTTTCACATCTATAAATGACTGCTGGAAACAAACAAACAAACAGAGCTTTGACTAGATGGACCTTTGTTGGCTAAGTCATGCCTCTGCTTTTTAATATTCTGTCTAGGTTGGTCATAAGATTTCTTCCAAGGAGTAAGCATCTCTTAATTTCATGGCTGCAGATGGAGAAGCTCTATATAGTCAGCAAAAATAAGACCAGGAGCTGACTGTGGTTTACATTATGAATTTTTTATTACCAAATTCAGACTGAAATTGAAGCAAGTATGAAACCACTATAACATTCAGGTATGACCTAAATCAAATCCCTTATGACTATACAGTGGAATTGAGAAATAGATTTAAGGGAC
>SJYX01000695.1:0-13056 GCA_006410675.1 Oreotragus oreotragus | reverse complement strand
GAAGCTGCACAAAGTGAAAGACGCTAATGGGCAGAAGGAGGTGGGACAAGGAAGTTACTAGCAAAGAGCAGTGTGGTGCGGCCACCTTCCTGTAGGGACGGCGGGGCTCCATCTGGTGGATGACCACACCAGTGCTGACCAGGTCATTCCAGATGGGCTGGTTTAAGGTTCGACTCCTGGGAGGGGATGAAACTGCAGTGAAGTGACGTATTGAGTCTCGGTTTGGTGGTTTTGGCACAAGTAGCTCCATTTGGGGCCTGCCATCTCCTTAAGAGGCTGAATTGCTCCTGAGAAGCTCTTTAGGGTGGCAGAGGGCACAGATTACAAAAACAGTAACACCATTCGAGGTGAGGACGCAGGTAGTTCCTGTTACCACCTGGCATGAGGGGAGCGTCATTTCTGCTTGGGGCTTCAGAGAACCTGCGGGTGGGGTGGGAAGTGAAGAACATGTCCTAGGCAGTTAATAAAAAGACATGAATAAAAGATCCTTTTGGGGAAGACTGCTGGATTGTGTAGACTGTGGTTTGAGGACTGTCTTCAAATTGAGAACTTATGGGCTAATTATCAAGCGTGATTGAGAGTTGACTCAATAGCCAAGGGAATCTTCTCCAGGTCTATTAGTTTCCTGTGTATCCAGGGCTTCAACGCACAGTCGGCATTAAATAGATGTTTGTGAATTAATGAACGAGTAAGTGAATGGATGGATGGAAAAGCTACCTTTCAGGAAATTTATTTAATTCTGGCTTTTTTGGATTTTGTCAGTAGTTTTGGAAGTGGAATGCCTGCTCCTTAGGGCCGACTGAGATTAACAATTCATTTTATTAAGTCTTCCACGGAGTAAGACTTTTAATCACTGACAGTCTGCCCTGGCTCTGAGATGTAAATGTAGCTGGAGAAGCCCTTTCAGCTCTGTTGGAACTCCTCAGGGCCTCTGGCTGCAAACCAGCCTGCTGTGTCAGGGTTTCCATTCTGGGGATCTCAGGGTCTTCTGGAGAACCGGGGCTCCTTTTCCTCAAGCCAGGGGGTTTCTGTCCAAGTCACAGTGAATACTGGGAGCCCTTTTCAGAAGCCTGGTCGTTCAGTGACTTTATTTTCTTTTGCAGTCAAGTGCCTACCTGGAGGCATGACCTGAAAGCTGGGTTTTATTTAAATGACCAAACTTTGCCTAGCTCTTATAGATGTATGAGTTCAGTGTAAATCTACCTGTTTCCTATTCTTGATGTTTCTGGTTCTGGATGGAATCTGATTTATCACTTAAAGAAGGCTCGAGGGAGGAGGAATAAAGGAAAAAAATACATATAGATTACAAAATCATGTTGATTTACTCTCAGATGAGGGATTCCCAGGTGATGCAGTGGTAAAGAATCTGCATGCCAATACAGGAGACATAAGAGATATGGGTTCGATCCCTGGTCTGGGAAGATCCCCTGGAGGAGGAAATGGCAACCCTTTCCACTATTCTTGCCTGGAGAATCTCATGAACAGAGGAGCTTGGCAGGCTACAGTCCATGGGGTTGCAAAGAGTCAGACATGATTGAGCATGCTCACACACACACACACACACACACACACACACACACACACTCCAAAAGATAAAGCTGTTTTTTCCTGGTGTTATTTTTAAAAATCTTTTTTAAAATCGAGGTATAGTTGATTTTCAATATTATTAGNGAGGAGCTTGGCAGGCTACAGTCCATGGGGTTGCAAAGAGTCAGACATGATTGAGCATGCTCACACACACACACACACACACACACACACACACACACACTCCAAAAGATAAAGCTGTTTTTTCCTGGTGTTATTTTTAAAAATCTTTTTTAAAATCGAGGTATAGTTGATTTTCAATATTATTAGTTTCAGGTGTATAACATTCACAGTTTTTAAAGGTTATACTCTATCTATAGCTATTATAAAATATTGGTTATAATCCCTATGTTGCATAGTATGGCCTAGTACCTTACTTATTTTATATATAGTATATTTGATATACCCATCTTCATCCCCTATTCAGAGATTGTGTGCTACCATCAGATATTCAGGAACCACTTATCCAGAGGGCCAAGCTTTATTAATATGAGTTATATACAGATTTTTGAACATTGTAGAGGGTGGTTGTTCTCCATCATGTTGTTCAACTGTAATTTTTATGTTATTTATTTGCTTATTTATTGCTTTTCTTTTTGGGGCAGCACCTTGTGGGATCTTGGTTCCCTGACCAGGGATTGAACCGGGGCCCTCAGCAGTGAAAGCTTGGAGTCCTAACCACTGGACCACCGGGGAACTGCCTTCGCTGTAATCTGAAGTCTTAGTCTTTTGAAAAAGGTAAAAAATGTTTGATTCATAAATTAAAAAAGAACTCCAAAATCTTTTCTTATCTCTTCACCCAACCCCACTCATCATAGCCTTCCAAATACTTTTAGTTTCTCTCTCTTTTTTTTCAAAAACTCCCTAAAACTTGCTCAGACTCAGCCCAAAGTGGACCTTACATTTCCTGGTTTTTCTCTGTTTTGCCTTTCTTGTATAATTCAAGCAAGCTGGATTTTAAAAGATGCGGTACTGAAGGAGCAGAGACAGAAAGGCCACCTCTGGCTGTGTGTAGCGTGTTGGTGACTGAAGTGGGACAAAGGGGAAAAGTTGGGAAAACAGGAGAATAGAGGCTATGAAAACTCATTTAATTTTTTCCCCTGTCACAGTTATTTTCTTGCATTAACTTTCCTCCACTGAAGTGATTGGTACTCGTAAATATTCAGTGAGTGACCAGAGAGACATGATGTTTTATAAATGAACTTCTCTTTGAAGTGCTTGAACTTAAAATGAAATCAGAAGTTGTTTTGGACACTCTACCATTTCAAATTTCACAAAATACAAATATTACCAGAAGGATCCCTTTTTTTTCCTTCGTCTTTTTCTCCTATCTTCAAAAGAAACATCTTTGGGTGAAATCTCGTCATGAAGAATTAAAATCTAAATGGAAAAAAAAGGCAAACATTATAAACTATTAAAAAGGGATCTTTAAAAGGAAGANCCCCCACCCCACCTTACCTCACTCTACTTCACCTCCCCTCCCCTTAGCTTATCTCACATCTCCTCCTCTGGCCCTGAGTGGCTTTGATTTTCATTCCTGTTTGAAATTACTGTGTTCCTTTCTTTATTCTTCTGTGCAGACAAGTGCCTGCTCCTTCCATGCTCTTTTCCATGTCTTCATTTTTTATTTTATTTAAAGTAGTCAATACTAGATCATTCAATTCAAACAGTTAATGGATTTAAATTAATTCAATTTAACTGAATCTTGTGTTTCCCATCACACTCAGGGTCCTGCCCTGGGCTCCCTCTCGTCTTCCTCTCTCTGTCTCCATCTTTCCTCAGGTTTCTTTATTTATTGCATATTTTCCCTTCTCTTTTTTATTTTGTCTTATCTTACTTCTCACACTTATTTTGACTCCTGCTTCTCGATCTCAAGTGTTATTAGTTAGAGTCACGTAAACTATGAGGTGATCAAAATAAAGCATGAACTTATATGTTTCAGTCCAACAAAAGTGTATGTCTAACGTGCGTCAAAGTCCAGTACCAGCTGAATGGTTCTCCTGAGAGGCTGTTCTCCAGGCTGTGACTCAGAAACTCAAGTTCCTTTTTGTTAAAATTGGAGTATAACTTCTTGACAATGTTGTACTGGTTTCTGCTGTACAGCAACATGAATCAGCTCTACGTGTACACATATCCTCTCCCTCCCACTTGAGTCTCCCTCTTTGTGTCGTCACAGAGCACCTGGCTGAGCCCCTCGTGTTGTGCAGCAGCCTCCCACTAGCTGTCCGTCCTACACATGGCAGTGTATTTATGCCACTGCTACGCTCTCAGTTTGTTCCTCGTCTTCCTTCCGTGTCCTTCCATCCTGTGATGTCACTCTTCTGAGTCACAGGTCTGAGTCACAGGGGGGTTCCCAGGGGGCTTCAGGCTGGGGCTGGAAACAATGTACATTGCATCGATACGAGTTCTACTAGCTTAGCCCAGGCGTGTGGTCCCATTTTAACTGTAGAGGACCCCTATACATTCTGCCTGAATGGCCACATTCTCATCTTGTCTAAATCTCACATCTCAACCAAATCATGTTAAAGTCTGAGTGTTCGGAAAGGAGAAGATTGTACAATGAGAGCAGCTGAGAAACTGATTAACTAGGGAAAAAGAAATAAATGAGATTTGATACTCATAAGTTAAAGACTTTAAAAATAACTTTAGTTAATTTGTGACTATAAAATCAATTGCTATGGTAATGACATCACTGACTCGATGGACGTGAGTCTGAGTGAACTCTGGGAGGGAGTTGGTGATGGACAGGGAGGCCTGGCATGCTGCAGTCCATGGGGTTGCAAAGAGTTGGACATGACTGAGCGACTGAACTGAACTGAACTGAACCGATGGTAATGATGCTGCTGCTGCTAAGTCACTTCAGTCGTGTCCGACTCTGTGTGACCCCAGAGACGGCAGCCCACCAGGCTCCCCCATCCCTGGGATTCTCCAGGCAAGAATACTGGAGTGGGTTGCCATTTCCTTCTCCAATGCATGCAAGAGAAAAGTGAAAGTGAAGTCGCTCAGTCTGTCCGACTGTTAGCGACCCCATGGACTGCAGCCCACCAGGCTCCTCCGTCCATTGGATTTTCCAAGCAAGAGTACTGGGGTGGGGTGCCATTGCCTTCCCCGAGATAATAATCCTGCTCATAGAGACTGAATGTTTTGTCTGTGGAGGCTGCTGTGAAGTGTACCTCACCTCCTGATCATCTCTGTAGATTCTGGCTAGTCCACTTGAGGTGAAGGGGCTGAGGCTTGGAGATTAAGCCTGAGTTCTCTCGGAGAGTAAGTGACTCCAAAGCTGGAGTCTAGAACTGGGCCCCCTCTCCTGTCCCCCCTGAAATAATGATGATGCATTGCCTTGTTTAATTTGATCCTCATTACAGACTTAGGAAGTAGGGGCTTTCACCACCTCACAGATGTGGAAACTGAAATTTGGAGAGTTACGCAGCTTGCACTCAAGCCACAAATTCTTACAAATAGCAAGGGTCAGTGATAAGTAAATAAATCTAACTGAGTTCATCCAAGGCTTGCAGTATGACCTTCAAACCTACCCTTACTCCTAGTGTTTCCAGCTAGGTGACCTCCAAGTTGATTTTGCCACCACCATTTCAAAACAGTGTCTATTGTGGTCACTGAGCCTGGGCAGGATTTCCAAGGTGATGTTTCGAGAGAGGGATTGACCCTAGTTTGATTCTAACTTGACTCTTGATGACTGCTGTTGCTTTGTGATAACACTGTGCTATGTTTCCACTCTACTTTGATGTGTTTATGCAAATGATTCTCAATTATTAAATTTCATTGAAGTGTACCACAAGTCACCTTTTCTTTTATAATGTTCTATATCTTTAGATACATCACAGAACTCGGTAAAGATTTCTTGAAAGACCAGAACATAAAATATGGTATTACTTATTTGAGAGCAATTTGTTTTGAAGGTCTCTGCTGTATTTATGGGGAAAAAAAAGCAACTATGATAACATCATAAAGCACAGTATTCTGAAAGGTTATGTGACATTGGGCTATTCAAGTTGCTTTCATCTGTTGCCTGAGAAACTGCATCATCTAACTTCAGACATGCAATTCAAAGACATAACCTCTAGATTGCATTTGTATTATTTGGTACACTTTCCTTACAGTGACAATAAACTAATTGGAGATAATAAATCTGCAGTTTATATAACAAGTTTTTTCCCCCCTATCTTTTTAAATCCATGCTCCAAACCCATATGCAGCATTATTGGAGTTAAAGGCTGGACCCAGACTGTCTGCCATGGATGTACTTAGTGAGTGACCTTGCTCAGGCCACTTACCCTCTGTATCTTAGATTCTATAAATGGAGCAATAACAGCACCCACTTCATACAGTGGCTATGAAATTAAACAAGCAATATTTAGAAACTAAGGAAGGGCGATTCCTGGCACAATGAAATAGCTTATAAGTATTTGACTTAAAAAAAAAATGATCTGTTTGTGTGTGTGTGTGTGTGTGTGTGATTAATCAGCAGCACATCCTTGGCTGGAGCCAATATCATCTACATTTTGCTTAGAAGTTGGTTTTCTTTTGGGAGAGTTCAACTCAATGAGACTAGGGGCAGAATGGCCTTTTAGTGACCAGTACCCATCTATTTACCGAGAACAGAATGCACTGTTGATTCTTTATCCTGTTGAGAAAAGACTGAAAAAATAGACTAAATTGTGGAAAGTCAAATACAAGGACTTTTGAATCTTCTTGAGTAGCCAGCTCACATATGAGAGGCTGGGACAGAAATGCACATGGCTAAGCACAGGGATGCGACACGAGCTCTAACAGAGGGCACCTGAGAAAGGAAGGGTGCGGGGCAGAGCAGGTCATTCTGTACCATCAGGGGGCTTCGTGGAGGAGACAGTCTCTACCAAGGGGCACCCAGGACATGATTCCTCTGGATGTATTTACAGATCATTTTCTTCCTTTGGTTCTTCTTTGAAGAATCTGTTTTCTCTTTTCCATCCTGCTTGTCGAGACTCCTCCGTATCTTAAGGCCGATCAATTCCTGTGATTTCCTCCCTGGTTTTCTTGATATTCGATGCCTTTCTGCTTTATTCTCGTTTATTTATTCTGTTTGGGAAGGGTTCATGGCTCCTTAGAGCATGTTGCTCTCGTAAAGCTGCAATTTGTGCCACTGTGAGGCCAGATATTTAGTTTTATGATAAGATTCTGAATGAAGAAATGTAGTGTAAAAGGAACATTTCTTGGAAAAGATGACAGTGGCTGGCCCTGGATTGTGTGGGGGAGGCTCAGAAACCAAATGGTCCTGTGGCAGAATGTGCAGGGAGTGGGTGTGGGTGAAGGTGGTTGAAAGAGGCCTCGGGGAGCAGTTTTGTGGAGCCTTGAAAGAGGAGACATCTGTTATGTCATTCCCAGTGGCCTTCATCCTACTGGAAAGAATCTGGGTGCTCAGATCAACTGAATCCACCTGGGTAATCAGGGGATTCCTGCATTCCATCGGGGCTGTTGGTACCTGGTACAGCTTGCTTCCTTGTCTGGACTGAGACGTGGGTTGCTCGGGAATGCGAGGGACCTGAATTCTCTCATGAGGGACCAGGGAGCCTGCCTGGTCTTCCTGAGCATCTTCAGCGAGGGACTTCTACAGGTTTTGATGGAGGCAGAGGATGCAGGTTCTGAGGTCAGTCTGTGTTCAAGACAGAGCATGTTGAGAACAAAACCAGCCACGTGTGCTCCCTGGAGAGAAGCCCCAGCAGGGATGGACCGAGTACGGGAGCAGCAACACGTGGTTCCCTTTGCTCTCCTTCCCTGACGTTGGGGGCCAACAAAGGGAGATGGGGTGAATGCAGCTGTGACTGTCTCCACCAGGGCACACACTGTGAAGCAGGCTCATACATTTCACTATGAGACATGACCTGCAAGACAGAGATATCTTCATGACTACACTCTGCTTCCTTCTGCAGCCTCCTAATAGGGACAAACCACAGGGCCAGCGTCTGGGGGCCATTCAGCCAACTTTCCTCGTCTACCTAGAAGTATAATTGTAATGAAACAGATGTGCCTGTTAATAGTCATTTTGGGTCCATCTCCTTAAGTTTGCACCTATTTCAGGAAAATAAATAAATCTGTCCTTTCTCACAGGTGCTCTAGGAGTCTACCAAGTGGGTGTCATGCTTTCAGATTTTAAAACAATTTAAGGTGTTCCATGATTGTTTGCTAAGTATTTGCACATGAGCTATTATTACTATTTTATATGTGAGGGACACAGAAGAAATGACTGGCTTAGGTCACAGCACTGGTTCATTTGTGCATTATGCTACCTTGGCCATCAGATGATTACGAATTTCAAGCCAACAGCTTCCAGGAATTGAATATTCTCAGAATGAGAAATCCATGCATTGTCAAATTACACCATTCATTACTTTTAATAGGCTAGGAATTCCAGGAAAATATAGTTCACTTGCATTTTTAATCTTGGGCTTCCCTGGTAGTTCAGCTGGTAAAGAATCTGCCTGCAATATGGGAGACCTGGGTTCGATTCCTGGGTTGGGAAGATCCCCTGGAGAAGGGAACAGCTACCCATGCCAGTCTTCTGACCTGGAGAATTCCATGGACTGTATAGTCCATGGGGTTGCTAGGAATTCCAGGAAAGTGTAGTTAATTTGCCTTTTTAATATTATAGAAAGGAGAGAAAAAAGACATTCAAGCAAACCTATCTCAGAGTAGCCTCTGAAAGAGATTATGTATACACATGCATATATAGACACATATATACAATTTAAAGATTATATTTAATTAACTACTGAATTGGCTATAATTAATTAGTTAATTATATTCATTCATTATTTTTTTTAACTGAAGAATTGAGGCACTGGATTTTCATGTCCTATTTGGGGCCAAGGTGAACCTAGCGTTTGGTCTGGCTTTTGGTCCTTGGGATGTGACCCGGTTTCAACTGGGCATTTATCACAGATCGCATAACACAAGGCACGCGTGGACACAGTTGGTGAAAGCATCAGGAAGTCTGAGGACAGAAACAGGTCTAAGAAGCAGGATACAACGCAAGGTGAGGTGAAGTGGCTCAGGGCACTTTGGGATCAAGGTCCGGGTGGGTGTCAGAGGCCCGTCTTGTGGGTACTGTCTGTCTTGTGCAGCTTAAGGTCAGAAGGCCAGGCTGGATGGTGGACACTTCTTCTAATGACATGACGGACAAGCCTAGGACCACTCTCAACCCTAAATTACACGTGAGAAAATCCAGCTCAGCGTCTGCCCCTGTCTCCCTTCTCAGCACGTCTATGATTCATGTGCATACATTTGGGGGCTGTCGTGCTGTGGGTCTCTGGGAAGAGGCAGTATTTCTCCAAGTATCTCTCCTATGCTGTGCTGTGCATAGTCACTCAGTTATGAGCAACTCTTGGCAAGCTCGTGGACTGTAGCCCTCCAGGCTCCTCTATCCATGGGATTTTCCAGACAAAAATACTGGAGTGGGTTGCCATGCCTTCCTCCAGGGGATCTTCTCAACCCAGGGATCGAATCCAGGTCTCCTGCATTGAAGGCAGATTCTTTACTGTCTGAGCCACCAGGGAAGCCCAAGAATACTGGAGTGGGTAGCCTTTCCTTTCTCCAGGGGATCTTCCCAACCCAGGAATCAAACCAAGGTCTCCTGCATTGCAGGTGGACTCTTTACCAGCTGAACTACTAGGGAAGCCAGTATTTCTCCAAGTATCTCCCCTATGCATTGATAACATTGACCAGGAGCCCTAAGGGAAGTGGGCAGGGTTGTTCACTTCCTAAGCACCTGGACTCACGTGAATGTGCCCAGGACAACCGGGCCTAGATCTCGTGGCCCAGAATTCACACTCCTTTCTGCTTTTTTAGTAACTGACCCCTGCCTTTTACCCTGTGACTTTTTCTAAGGTCTCCTGCATTGACAGGCAGATTCTTTACCACTGAGCCACCTCAGAAGTGTGGACACCCTCAAATTCTTTTTCTTTTCCATTTATTTCTTCTAAAAAATTTAACCTCTAAGAGATAGTGCAGATTTTAAAAAAATGAAGATAGGAAAATCCTAACATAATTGTCATGCATATATTTCATAAGACTTTAAAAAATTTTAAGTTTTATTCAGGTCTGGTTGATTTACAACACCCCCAAATTCTTGGCAACAGGAGGAGCCCCAAGAGTTCCTTATTGAAGATGAGAGAGGTGTATTTGCAGGCAGTTGAGGGGGTTGTTGAGGAGGTTATTGTGTCCACTTGGAGTGTGGTTGCCTGAGTCACAGGGTCAGAGGGGAATCTCTTTATTAACCACAAGCAAATAAGACCATGGTAATTTATTTGGAGAAGCAGGGAAATGTAGCACACTGCCTGAATGAGACACATTAGGGCTTTTGGAGCACAGAGATTGAGCAGAAAAATCCCAGTTGCATGAGCTTCCTCCACATTCCAGAGCTCTCTCGCCTAGCACAGCCCCTACTCCAGTCTTCTGCTGAACACCGAATTCCCCTTTTTTGTGCTCTCATGGACACCCCACCTGGAAGCCAGTGAATGCAGTCTGACCTCACCCCTTGGCCTGACCAAAGAGACCACAGGGCAAGGACTTGGGGGCGGAGCCTTGGGTACAGGTGGGAAGCTTCTGTATTGGACACGGTGACTTTTTAAAGTCCAACATTACTGAAAATGCTTTCCTATGACTTAAACCCTTCGGTGTGACCTGGTTTTTCTTGTATGAACAGTGGAGACCATCTGCAAGTTAGAATGGGTGGGGAGTGGACCCCAGAAGTCAGCACCTCCAGAGGCAGACCTGCCAGGCCCACTCTCCTGCTGGACACAGGAAATCAGCGTCTCCTGTCGGATTGCACACAGGGAGGAAGGCGTCCTCAGTGCTTATCCTGACTCGCGTTCAGGGCGATCCTGTCGGCCAGGGAAACACAGCCTAGCACCAAGGCCTAACCACTGGTATCCCCTTCTTCTTGTTTAGTCACCAAGTCATGTCCACATCTTTGTGACCCCTTGGACCATAGCCCTCCAGACTCCTCTGTCTATGGTATTTCCCAGGCAAGAATCCTGGGGTGGATTGCCACTTCCTTCTCCAGGGGATCTCCCTGACCCAGGGTTCAAAGCCCAGTCTCCTGCATTGGCAGGTGGATTCTTTACCACTGAGCCACCAGGGAATTCTCCAAATGCTCTGCCTCAGTCAGTTTGGGCTGCTATGAAACATTACCATGACCTGGTGCGGGGGGAGCATTGTTTAAAATGAGCAGGTGCTCATTTACTCACATTCCTGGAGGCTGGGCCTCCATGAGCAGGGTGCCAGCAAGATTTGGTCCTGGGGAGGGTCCTCTTTGGGATTGCAGGCAGCCAAGTTCTCATTGTACTCATGTGGCTGTTCCTTGGAGTGTGCCCTTGTGTTTGGAAGGAGGGAGAGTTCTCTTTCTCCCTCTCACAAGGGCACTAACCCCATCGTGAGGTGCCGCCTTCATGACCACCTCTGAACATGGTATTTTGGGGCTCCAAAATCACTGGAGATGGTGACTGCAGCCATGAAAGTAAAAGACACTTGCTCCTTGGAAGAAAAGCTATGAGAAACCTAGACAGCATATTAAAAAGCAGAGACATCACTTTGCTGACAAAGGTCTGTCTAGTCAAAGCTATGGTTTTTCCAGTGGTCATGTATGGGTGTGAGAATTGGACCATAAAGGAAGCTGAGTGATGAAGAATTGATGCTTTTGAACTGTGGTGTTGGAGAAGACTCTTGAGAGTCCCTTGTACTGCAAGGAGATCCAACCAGTCCCTTCTAAAGGAAATCAGTCCTGGGTGTTCATTGGAAGGACTGATGCTGAAGCTGAAACTCCAATACTTTGGCCATCTGATGTGAAAAACTGACTCATCTGAAAAGACCCTGATGCTGGGAAAGATTGAAGGTGGGAGGAGAAGGGGACAACAGAGGATGAGATGGTTGGATGGCATCACTGATTCAATAGACAAGAGTTTGAGTGAACTTTGGGAGTTGGTGATGGACAGGGAGGCCTGGCGTGCTGCAGTCCATGGGGTTGCAAAGAGTTGGACACGACTGAGTGACTTAACTGAACTGAAGGTGCTTAGTTTGAAAAGGCCCTGTCTCCACTCACCATCACAGGGAAAGTTTAGGTTTCAGTATAGGAACTTCAAGTGGAGTCATAAATATTCAGTCCATAACAAATTCTAAAGGAGGCATACATCCAGGCTTACCTGTGTACTGGCAATACATTGGAAAACAAAACTCTTGAATGTGCAGGGTGCTTGAAGCCTGCTGCCTCTTTGGTTAACTGGTGGAATCTTGAAAAGAGAGGCTCAAGCATGAGCCACAAAGAATTTTGACCACTTTGATATGTAGGAGGGATTAAAGGAACTGGCAATAGTCTTTATAAATGACATCATTCCTACGTTCCAAATTGATGTGGAGGTCACCTTTTATTTACCTTTTAACCGCATACATAACTGCTTTTGCATTAGTTTCATTTGTCAAGGGTCATTTTACTGTTCATTGGAGAAATGATAATTCATCTTTGTGTGAGTGCATCCTAATGTAGGATTTGAAAGGCCCTTGTTGAATTCATCTCTTGGCTCCCAGCCTCTGCTGTGATGTGGGAAGAGTGAGGCTGGTTAGGAAGAGCAAGACACTCAGAATCCTGGACGTATTCAACAGTTGTACCCC
Organism: Oreotragus oreotragus; assembly: GCA_006410675.1. Lineage (NCBI taxonomy): Eukaryota > Metazoa > Chordata > Mammalia > Artiodactyla > Bovidae > Oreotragus > Oreotragus oreotragus. The sequence goes on along the minus strand of SJYX01000695.1, from coordinate 810 downwards.
TTGGTACCAAGCGGTGGAAACCTGCATTTTCTCTTTTCTGCTGTTAATCGAGCAAATGAGCAGAGAGAGGACTCTAATTAAACGCAGCATGCCTGTGTCCTGGGGCTGATTCAGATTGGTGGTGGTGATTTAATTAGAAGCTGCAAGACATGTATCTGTGCTCTGCTGTTAGAACCCACAGGCTGCTGGCCCTGGTAAGGGTAGCATGATGTCAGAGATTTGACATTGGACAGGACAGAGGATCATTCCAGGGGAGCCCAGTGATGCCACTCCATGATAAATGAGAGCATCCTGGGAGGTGGGGACTTTGGGAAAGAGTGCCCTAACCCTTGGACACTGCCTTTGAAGCGTCCCTGTGCCTTATGGCATCAGACAACTTGTGAGAATTGCAGGTCGGAATGTGAGTCCTTCAGAGCAATGCCTGTGTCCTATGCTTCCTAGCTGCACGGCCCCAGCATGAGCCCCGACACGTGGTGCCTGAGTGCTAAGTCGCTTCAGTCGTGTCCGACTCTTTGAGACCCCATGGACTGTCGCCCACCAGGCTCCTCTGTCCATGGGATTACCCAGGCAAGAGTACTGGAGTGGATTGTCATTTCCTCCTCCGCGGGATCTTCCTGACCCAGGGATCGAACCTGTGTCTCTTATATCTGCTGCACTGACAGGCGGGTTCTTTACCACTAGTGCCACCTGCGGAGCCCAAATCTCAGTAACACTTATTAGATAATAACTTCCCAACCCTCCTCCTTCAGCCTCTGGAAACCTCCCCTCTCCTTTCTGCCTCTGTGAATTTGACTACTCTAGGAACTTCAC
>SJYX01000694.1:153430-173763 GCA_006410675.1 Oreotragus oreotragus | reverse complement strand
ACGTGAGTCTGAGTGAACTCCGAGAGATGGTAATGATCAGGGAGGCCTGGCGTGCTGCGATTCATGGGGTCTCAAAGAGTCGGACACGACTGAGTGACTGAACTGAACTGAACTGATAGTAGGTTTTTTTAAAAATTAAAATTATAAAAAGAGAAAAGAAAAAAAGAAACAGAAAAAGAAAGAAAAAAGGCAATTAAAAAAAAAGGAAAATTCCACAGAGCTTCAAAAGCCCAATGTAGAGGCAGAGGTTTATAGCAACAATAAAAAGTGTGACTGAATATACATATATATATATACACCCATAAACAAAATCAAAACAGTCCAACAAAAATAAAGTGCAATAGATCTTCCTGGTGAACAAAGGAAACCAAAAATTATATCTGCCAAAACAAAACTAACTGAAGCACAAACTGGAAAGCAAAACTAGAGCAAGATGCCAATTGGGGAATAAAGCAATGAAAATAAAACTAACAAAATGTTGAGAGGAAAGGGAAGAAAGAAAAGAAAGAAAGAATAGATACGCTAAGTTAAATAGAGGTAGATTAAGAAGATTTATATACATTAAAGATTAACTGCAAGGGGAAAAGAACAGTAGAAAAAGCAAACAAAGGAATAAATGTAGAAAAAATAATAATAGGTTTAAAAATTAAAATTAAAAAAAGAGAGAAAAAAAAGGAAAACTCCACAGAACTGCAAAAGCCCAATGTAGAGGCAGAGGTTTATAACAGCAATAAAAAATGTGACTGAGAAATAAAAAGCTCAAAAGCCTAATTAGATTTCATAGTGCCAATAAAATCAACCACTACAACAGAGGCGGGTAAAAAGGAAAGGAAAAGAAAAAAATCAGAAAGAATCTACAGAGCAAGTCAAAAGATAAGAATAATAAATATTCTTCTTGAGTCACTGCTGTCAGAGTCCTTTCCCTCTCTGAGAGTCACAGTCCACCTCACCTCCCTAGGATGCCCTCCAACACTGTGCTGATCTCTGGACCTGCTGTGGGGGCAGCTCAGATTCTAATCTGGTCCTACTCCTGTGTGTTCTTGTCTCCAGTGTCCACAGCTATCAGAGCCAGTGCGTTTTCTTTTGTGGGAGCTCTCAATGACCTTTTATATATTCCATAGACACAGAATCTGCCTAGTTGATTGTGTGGATTTAATCTGCAGCTTGTACAGCTGGTGGGAAGGTTTTGGGTCTTCTTCATAGACTCACTGACCCTGGGTTTCAATTGTGGTTTCATTTCCACCTCTGCATGTGGGTTGTCCACTGGGGTTTGCTCCTGAGGTTGCCCTGGAGGACTTGGGTTTGCCCCTGTAAGGGCCAGGGGTGGAGGTAGTGCAGCTGCTTGGGTCGCAGGGGTTCTGGCAGCGCCAGGTGCTCAGGGGGATTGGTGGCTAGGGCAGCAGGAAATATAGTGCTCTAGAAAGGTATGGCAACCAGTATTGGCCAGTAGCTCCACTCATTCAGGCACTTAGAGGGCTCCCTTGCCTGGGGTCCTTCTCTGTTGTTTGGTGCATCAGGCACGTAGAGGGGACCCCCACCCCCAGCTGGGGTCCTACACTGTAGTTCAGTGCATCAGTCACTTAAAGGAGCACCTAGGTGAGGTCCTGCTCTGAGGTTCAATGCCTCAGGCATTTGATGGGCCAGCCTCCCTATCATTCAGCTGCCGATGCTGGCATGTGGGGAGAGAAAGGCTATGGTGATGGCTCCACCCCCTACTCATGACTCAGCAGTATCACCTTGCTTCCATGGCTGCCCGGCTTTCCTCCACAGGCATTTCCCACCACAATCTCCTCCCTTACCTCCCCTCAATCCGTCTCTCCACAGTCAACAGCAGCCCTCGCCCTGTGATCCCTCCATACTCCCCAACCTCCAGCTCCCAGCTGCTGCACCTTCCAGGGGTCCCTCGTCCCTGTCCGGGGTATGTACGTCTGCGGCAAGGACTTTCTGATTCTCATTCCATTTAGGCTGCCACAGATCAGCTGTTTCACTCTCACCCTTAAATGTTTCTCCTCTCACTCAGACAATTGCCCCAATGTGGGGATGGGACCCCTGCTTCAGTTCCCCACCCGCCGAGGGCAGGTCCAGTCCTACTAACGCTCCTGTTTCCCCCCCTCGTTCCTTGTTCTACCAGGTTTTGCACGGTTCTATATATTCTTTCCCCCTGGGCAGGTACTCCTGTCCGCTCTCAGCTGGTGTTCTGCATGCATGTCTATGTCTGAAGGTGTGTTCCTGATGTATCCGTGGACAGAAATGTAGATGTACTCCATGTCCACCTACTCCTCTGCCATCTTGTTCTCTATTTTACTGGTTTTGATGGGACTGGTTTGTTTCTTTCTGTGATTTCCTCAGTTGTTTGGGGCATATCAGTATATTACTTAGTATTAATTTTAATGTCATATCAGAAATAACAGTGGTTTAAAATATTCCTTGGAAGAAAAGTTATGACCAACCTAGTTAGCATATTCAAAAGCAGAGACATTACTTTGCCAACAAAGATCCGTCTAGTCAAGGCTGTGGTTTTTCCAGTGGTCATGTATGGATATGAAAGTTGGACTGTGAAGAGGGCTGAGCGCCAAAGAATTGATGCTTTTGAACTGTGGTGTTGGAGAAGACTCTTGAGAGTCTGCAAGAAGATCCAATCAGTCCATTCTGAAGGAGATCACCCCTGGGATTTCTTTGGAAGGAATTATGCTGAAGCTGAAACTCTAGTACTTTGGCCACCTCACGCGAAGAATTGACTCATTGGAAAAGACTCTGATGCTGGGAAGGATTGGAGGCAGGAGGAGAAGGGGATGACAGAGGATGAGATGGCTGGATGGCATCACAGACTCGATGGACGCGAGTCTGAGTGAACTCCGGGAGTTGGTGATGGACAGGGAGGCCTGGCGTGCTGCAATTCATGGGGTCGCAAAGAGTAGGACATGACTAAGCGACTGAACTGAACTGAAATAAGGTAGAATTATCTGTATTTCTCACTCACATTGTTGAAGGACAGAGGGAACTAAAAAGTGCCCACCAAACTAAGAAGGCATCTTGAGACCAAAAAATGAGACCAACAGTTCCATGGAGTCAATGAATCAGTTTAAGTAAGTAAGTGTTAGTCACTCAGTCATGCCCGACTCTTTGCGACCCCCATGGACTACAGCTCACCAGGCTTCTCTGTCCATGAGATTTTCCAGGCAAGGATACTGGAGTGGGTTGCCAATGGATCAGTTTATTATAGGGTAATTTACTAACAGGGTGGAATATGATGATCTGGAAGCATTTGCAGCTGCACCTGTACCACCTCGAGGCCAGGAGACAATTTCATAGTTAAAAGGGTTTTGCGGTAGGTGCTGGGAAACAGGACATGCATGAATGAAGAACTAGTTTCATGGGCACAGGGAATACGTCAGTGAAAGTCTTCATCATTGTTTGGGGACTAACAGAGCATAGAGGCCACCTGGTCCCAAATGCTTATTAAACAATATCTATTAACTACAAAGCCCTTAATGACAGAGAAGTGACTTATTGCACAGGACAGTTCTGGGTAGGGTTAGCAAAAGGACAGGAGAAACTTTAAGGGCTCAGGATGCCTCCATTATGCTAACAGCCATACACACAATAAGTCTGGAGGTAGACTGAGCTGATATGGTAGCCCATATAAAGGAGTGTATCTTTCCTCTTAAAGAAACTTCACAGAAGTCCCAAAGGACACTTCTGCTTCCATCTTACTGATCAGCACTTTATATTTATAAAGGAGATCACAGGGGCTTCCCAGGTGATGCTAGTGGTAAAGAACCCGCCTGCCAGTGCAGGAGATATGTGAGACATGGGTTCAATCCCTGGGACAGGAAGATTCTCTGGAGAAGGACATGGTAACCCAGTTCAGTATTCTTGCCTGGGAAATCCCGTGGACGGAGGAGGCTGGCAGGCCACAGTCCATAGGGTCAGAAAGAGCTGGACTGAAGCAACTTAGCTGGCACACACGCACAGAGGATCACAGAAGTACCTGCTTCTGGGGTTTCATTGTGGGACAAATGAGCTCATATGTATAAAGTGCCTGGTACACAGTCACTAGAGAACATCTGTGTTTTGACTGATGCTTCTGTGGTAGTACCTGGTCTCAAGGTCAGAGTCTTACTCAGCATACCCACTGCCCTCCATATCCTTTTAGGTCTCACTGCCTCTGAAATGTTATCTCCTTTTGGAGTGGTCGGCCTGATCATATATCTAGCAGTTAGCAGTTTGTTGCTAATGTCTGTGGTGATACTGATTATCACCGAATTTTCTTTACTAAAAGAGAGATGTCCAAACCTTGACATTACCTCTATCAGTAATGTTTGGGTGTCCTAATCTTTTAAGTGTCAGGTTTTAATTCTGTTCTTGCAGAAGAGTAAACACTTTATCATCATTTAAATGCTATCCTGATAAACGGTGATGACAAAAGTAGTGTTGGTGGTGGACAAACTGTCAAGAAAAGCCAGTATTGATTCAATTATTCCCAACACTGCCTTGTGGTCCATTAGCGATTTGTAGCCAGTGAGGTTTTTGCCATCTTCCCTGAAAGCCATAATTAACTCAGGTCGCCCATAGGAGCCCTTCACTAACATAATCAACTCATTTGCACAGTTATTAGTCAGAGAAACAGACCTGGACAGAGTCCCTGCCTTAACAAGTGTTTACAATTTAGTCTGGTCTCTGCATCTTCGGTGATTTGAGTCACCAGGATTGCACACCCACTCGTGTTCCAGAATGAATCTACCTCACTTTTTGCTGTGGGGCTGAGTTCCAAGCTGACAGTTCTTGTGGAGGAAAATTTCTCACTAATCAGTACTGCCTGGAGTCGGTGGAAAGAAATAACGATGAGGATAGTTAATTTGAAGGAGGAAATTAACGATGCTCAGAAAAATATGAGCAAGAAGTAGAGATGAGGAAAAATAACACCTTCCAGCGATGACACTCAGCTGAGCACACCTTCATCCTGTAGGCAGAAATTTGGGCCCAAGTGGCTCTTTAGCAATGACTGTGATTCTCATCCAGAAAGAACCACTGGGGGAGCTTAACGATCAGGATTGGTTGAAATCTTGGCAGATGGCGGTAAGAGCTCTATTTACTTGGATAATTAAAATGGTGATGGATTTGCATGGCTGGTTTCAAGATTTCTAGTCTGCAGATGAATGCCTTGTGGGGCAGACAGGGATGGAACCCCTCCTTGCTTTAGAATATCTGCACCTGACTCAAGTTTCAGAGTGATGGGAGCCAGGGAATATTCCCACAAAATGCTCCATCTTGAGTTGAATCTTCATCTTGAGCACTCTGACCCTCTTATGGAACTGTTCATCCCATCAGGGAGATACTATCTTTCAGAAAGGCAAGGTCTGCTGACAAACGTAGGAACAAAGATTGTTTTCTGTCTTTGATTGGGACAGACACAGTTCTCTTGATTATTTTGATACTGTGATAATTAATAAGATTGATGCCTTTGGATTTTATTGAGTGCTTTTTTTTTAAAAACACGTGTTGTCTTATGAAATCTGTAGACTCTTCTGTAAGAGAGGCAGGGCACTGCAGCAGAAAAGGCTTGGCACAGGCCTGTGTTCAAATCCCACCTTTGCCACTTACAGGCTGCATGCTTTTTTTTTTTTTTTAAACCTCTTAGCATCTTAATTTCCCTATGTGTAAAAGGGGGTAATGATGTCTACCTTTTGGAGTTGTGATAGGGATTAATGATTTATACATGCAAAATGATGAATCATCTTTGGGCAGAGAGTAGCTTTCAAAATGGTGATGGTTAATCATACTGTTGTTTATAAAGGAGGAAACGGAAGCTCAGAGTGGGTCCAGGGGTTTGCATGGTCCAGCCAGTGGTAGGTGACTGCAGTGAACCCACATCGCACCCTAAATCCCACCTGCCACGTTGTTTTTATTAATGGCACCTTTGTATCCCCCAGTTCCCTCTTGCTACATGATGGTCCAGGAATCAACTCTGTTAGCAAATGCCACCCCTTTGTACTCCTGGCACATCTATAAAGTGAAGGCATTGCCACTGGTCCCTCTGCTTCTGATATTTGGAGTCAGAGCTGAGAGGTTAAGATCTGATAGGTAGGGATAGGGGTGCCATATTGGGGAATGTTGCGGTCTTTTTATGATTTCTTTTTCGAGAGAAAAGGAAGTGGAGCCACAGCATCTTTACAGCGTTTTAAGATAGACTGACCAAAATGTTGTCCATGCTTGGCTGCCTTTTTACTGCCACCCAGCCCACAGGGGGAGCCCTCTGCAACTTAATTGAATTATCATCATATAAGGGAGTAGCCACAGGACCTACTAATATCATGACATTCCCAGTGTGAATGTTATGTGTTATAATATCGTTGCGTATGTGAGGGTTAGTGATGTGGGCTGTCACCTGTGTCCAGTGTACCACAGGTTCTTGGCAACCTGCACGGAAAAGAGAGAACCTCAGATACATGGGTAGTTCCCCCCCGCACCCCACCCAAACTTTAAACTTTTTTATTTTGTATTGGGTTATAGCCAATTAACAATGTTGTGATAGTTTCAGATGAACAGTGGAAGCACCCAGCCATATTTATATAGATGTATCCAGTCTCCCCAATACCCCCCTCCCATTCAGATTGCCACATAACATTGAGCAGAGTTCCAGTACATGGGTGGTTTTAATGCTCCATGCTGAACTGCAAACCAGCATTGTATGTCCCACCCTCAGCATCTTGGCCCGAGGTAAGGTTAGAAAGACAGGCTAACATGAGGGAGAGAGCACATTCACTCCAGGCAAGCAATGATTTTTAAAAATATTTGCTCTCTTCAGCAAATTCAAGGGGGTTTCCTAGCCCACGTATGGCCAACTGGAAGGAAAGCCAATCTTTTTTGCTTTTCGTTTTCTCATCTCTATCAGCCGTAAAAGAATAAGGTTACACTCTTTGGAGAGTGAGAAGATGGGGAGAAGGGAGAAAGGATAACTAACAGGAGCGAAAGGATTGAAATAGATATTCAGACGAACCTTCGTTATTCATAACTCCAGTTAACCAAGACTGTCAGTGAATTTCACATACCCCCCAGCTACTATGGTTCATGTTATAAACTCTTCCAATTACCTGAAATCTCACTTAACTTAAATTTCAGCACATCCCCTAGGGCATGTAATAATCAAAGTTTGCCTGTCGAAAGTAATACCGGAGAGGGGAACCGCCATGGTAACTCTGAGAAAGATAAATCATAAAAAAAAAAAAAAGACATCTTAGAGAATGGCACTAGAATCATTAGGTTACAAACTTGAAATTGCTGAAATGTTATCTAGAAATTACAGAGGTGAACACAGATTTGGAAAAAGACTGTGGAGATGCACAGGGAGCTGTACACTTGCACATGGATGGGAAGGACTCACACGGAGGCATGGGTTCGTGGTACGTGGCTGGGATTGCGGAGGCTGGAGGACTTCCGCCAAGTGAGCATCAGTGTGTGGTCAGCCCCACATTGCATGGACCCTATAGATGCCCACACTCAGTCTGGGGAAGTTCTAAGTATATGTGTATCTCCAGGTGACAGTCCTGTATGTCCATCTGGAGCAGCGATTCTGCAAGACCTCAGAGGATGGAAGTGCTGAATGGAATATATGCCCAGATGATGAAGGAAGTGCTCATTTTAAGTGATAAAAATGAGCTCAAATACAAAAATTTTGATAATTCTATAGGAGCTATTATGTGCCCTCTCTGTACACATCAAGCTTATGTAAAACTGGTCTTTTTTTCCCCCTAAACGTGATGCTAAAATGGGATTTAGAGATTTAGGTTTAATAATAAATTGATGGCTATCTTACTAAAATTTTGTATTCAGTTCAGTCGCTCAGTCGTGTCTGACACTTTGCGACCCCATGAATCGCAACACGCCAGGCCTTCCTGTTCAACACCATCTCCCAGAGTTCACTCAGACTCATGTCCATCGAGTCCGTGATGCCATCCAGCCATCTCATCCTCAGTCGTCCCCTTCTCCTCCTGCCCCCAATCCTTCCCAGCATCAGAATCTTTTCCAGTGAGTCAACTCTTCTCATGAGGTGGCCAAAGTACTGGTGGGAGTTCACGGTTCACATATTGCTGAAGCCTGGCTTGGAGAATTTTGAGCATTACTTTACTAGTGTGTGAGATGAGTGCAATTGTGTGGTAGTTTGAGCATTCTTTGCCATTGCCTTTCTTTGGGATTGGAATGAAAACTGACCTTTTCCAGTCCTGTGGCCACTGCTGAGTTTTCCAAATTTGCTGGCATATTGAGTGCAGCATTTTCACAGCATCATCTTTCAGGATTTGAAACAGCTCAACTGGAATTCTATCACCTCCACTAGCTTTGTTCGTAGTGATGCTTTCTATGGCCCACTTGACTTCACATTCCAAGATGTCTGGCTCTAGATTAGTGATCACATCATCATAATTATCTGGGTTGTGAAGATCTTTGTTATACAGTTCTTCCACGTATTCTTGCCACCTCTTCTTAATATCTTGTGCTTCTGTTAGGTCCATACCATTTCTATCCTTTATCAAGCCCATCTTTGCATGAAATGTTCCCTTGGTATCTCTAATTTTCTTGAAGAGATCTCTAGTCTTTCCCATTCTGTTGTTTTCCTCTATTTCTTTGCATTAAATATTATATTTATAGACAGTGTGTATATTTTTTTTAGATTCATGGGAACTGAAATTCCTTTATTTCTCAAGTATTTGGGGGGCACCCACTCTGGTTCAGGAGCTGTGCTTGGCTCCGGAGAAGCAAAGGTGAATGAGGTGGACTCTGACTGCAAAGAGGCCTCAGTCTGTAGGGAGGCAGGTGATGGTGATGCAACATATGATGCTCTAATCAAGAATGCTGTGTGACTGCCAGGAGCCAGCTCTTACTCTGCCCTGGGATGGCAGGGGGCTTCCCAGTCAGGGACTTGTGAGCTGGGTCCAGGAGCAGACAAGAGAGAGGTGAGGGAGAGCGAGTATGGGGCAGCAGTAAGTGGGACTTGATAGAACCATGGCTGGCGGGAAAAGTCAGGGCGGTAGATTGCAGCCAGATATTGAAGGGCTCTTGTTTGCCACTTCCTTTAAGAGAGATATTTTTAAAGAAGAGTGAGAGTACCGGATTTATGGTTTTCAAAGGGACCAGTACCTGGGCTAGACAGATGAGCAAACAAATGATGATCCCAGCTAGAAATCACTGGGAACTCTGGGAATGTGGGGACTAGCTTATTTGAGGTTGGAGAAGTCATGTTGATTGTTGAATACTGTTTACCTGGCACTGCTGAGTGGATGGGAGGAGGTATTCCTGGATAGGGGAGAGAGGGTAGGGTAGGAAGACGCTGATAGCAGAGTAAAGTGCAGCGGGGGGCCAGGGAAGGAAATCCCCCTAAGAAAAGAGTGAGTGCACTGTTGAGAAGTCTCTAAATTATTCCCGGACATGAACGCTTCAGCCATGTGTGTTTATCATCACGCCGAGAAACCTTTCTGGAATAGCAGGCCATGTTCTTGTAGTGGCTAATGAGAGAGAGCTAGCCCAATCCCATCAGTAAAAGCCGCCAAGGACCACGAGGCACTGTTTGACAGAGAGGGTCACCTGGTGGAGAGGTCCCCTCCCTGACACCCCGGCTACCTGCATCTCTCTCAGCCGTTATCTGGTTGTAAAGCCATCCAAATAGTAATGTAGTATGTCAGATAGTCATTTAATCATTATGATCTTCCTTGTAGCAATTATGACTTGCTTTATTGCAGATAACAGTAAATGGGCAGATAAAAGTCACTCAGTGATGAAAACTGTGGGTCTGAGTTCTTAAGATGAGAAGCATAAGCTACCTTCAAGTATTTGCGTGGGGGCATGAATTAACATCAACAAATGAGCTATGAGCTCTGCTTTAAAATTGTAATTGAAATGCAATTCAAAAGAAATCTATTTTTGAGAGGATAATAAAAACACTTCATGGTATCTAATATACGTGCCAAAAACTGGGCATATTTTTCCAAGTTTATTCCATCCGTGTTTCACTGATCACCCAGTATACTTGGTGGGTGTGTGTTTCTCCTTCCTCCGGTTGGTAGGTATATGTGCCCCTGCAGCTGTGTAAACTTCACCACCATGTATGTATTTGTGTGTGTGTGTGTGATGAGCAGAGGCGCAAAGGTTAATTCAAATAAAAGTTGGTATTTAATGCCCACCATTTCTTTTTCAACCTTCATTCATGAAGCACTAGAAGGGGACCTTAGTGAGTCTGAGAAATAAGCTCAATAGAATGCATCTACTTAGGTGTATGTATGGTTAGGCCACTCAAGATGGCTGTTCTCTTGCCTTCTGTACAACCCCTGCCTGACCAATGCCTGCTTCACCTACACCTTTCTCAGCAGATTGACCTTCCTACATACTTGCCCCAGGCCCAGCTGGTGATTGGTCTTCTGTGTGCCTGTGCTAGTTTCCCTGGTAACCTGACATCCCTTCACTCTACAACCAGCAGTCTTCCCCGCCCCCTGGAACGAGGCCTGTCACTACGTCCTGCCCGCCATCTGCCACACACCGTGGGGTGTTGCTCTAGGACCTTGCTTCAGACGAGTAAGCTCCCCATCCGTTAAACCACTGATGTCTCTGTTGCTGACTCCAGGGTCTTTTCTTGGTCTTGTAGGTCTGCGGGGAGCTGCCCAACACTAGATTATTTGTGGTGAACACTTGCTGTTTTCTCAATTCCCTGCATTCATTTCTCTTTCTCATCAGCACCCCAATTTGGAAGGTGTTACCACTGGATACAGTCTAGACAGGTCAGAGGGATATAGTCTGGGTGTCCTGTCCCCTGGGCCCAGAATGACTTGTGATCAGCTTTAGGCCAGTTGGAAACACGCTTAACTTGAGACGTAAAGAATCTGAAACATAACGGAGTTCATTTCCACCCTGTTCAGTCACCTCTAACCCGACCTTCCTTGCATTGAGACCTAGTGGGTCCTGGCCCTGCTTCCAGCCTCCAGAGCCATCTCTCTGCCTGCCTGTTCCCAAGTCTTCCTGCCGATTCCACGAGTCCCAGCATCCTTGAGCTTCCCTGGTGGCTCTGATGGTAAAGAATCTGCCTACGATGCCGGAGATCTGGGTTTGATCTCTGGGCTGGAAAGATCCCCTGGAGAAGGGAAAGGCTACCCACTCCAGTATTCTTGCCTGGAGAATTCCATGGACTGAGGAGCCTGGCAAGTTCTAGTCCATGGGGTCTCAAAGAATCGAACATGACTGAGTGACTTTCACTTTCATTTTCACTTTTTCATCCTTCCAACACATTCCTAGGAAAGAGTGTGGATTACCATTGCCTGCAACCAAAGTTTCCAACAGATATGTGAAGAGAACAGTCTGCGTTCACTACTTATGACCTTCATGATGAAGGATAAATTAACCTCTTTGGGCTTCAGTGTCCTTATCTCTAAAATGGGGCTGATCAAACAAGCTATTTCAGGGTTAAAAAAAAATGTTTAAGGCAGAGCTTTTGGCATGATTTGGAAAATAGTAATTTTCACTGAGTAATGGGTGTTCCACTTACTCTTATAATCAAATAAAGGTCTTCTTCACATTATTATTACTCCTAACAGTGCTTAGCACATAGTAGACATTCAGAGAATACTACTTTTTTTTTTTCTTCCCCTCTCCGAAAACAAACTTACCTTTTCTGACGTAGAGAGCAAATATCCCTGGTGTGTACACCACACATGAACTTGATAAGCAGAATTACACCCTGACTGAAGAGCGGAAATGGGGGCCTAAGGAGAAGCCAGTGTGTATCCATTGACCCCACCCAGGTGACTGGAGAGTGGGGCATTTGCCAGTGCACTGTTCGGCTCAGCCCTTTGGAGCATGGCTGGGTGGCCTTGTGACCCACTTCCTATCCCCTCATGTAATTGTGATACCAGCTGCTCAGGCTGAGGCTAAGCCCATGCATGCATCTGATTGCCTAGGTAGCACCTTGCTCATCAATATTGCATCATGCAAGGTGATCACAGACCCCCCAGATTAAGAAATAGCAAAGCCAGTGTGTTCTTTGTAGGCCTGACAGTTCAGATCAGAACAGGATTCAGAGGTGTGTCTTCAATGGGGGCCCCGAACCGCAGCTCCTTCCCCTCCCCCATGAGCTTGGTAGACAGTTCTATTTAAGCTGTAGAGTCCAGGATAATGTACACCACACGCTGTCAGAGCAAAACTGTCTTTTTAAAGGATTCTTAACGTCATTCCTCTATGCAGAAACCGTTGGGGCTCCTGCCTGCTGAAAGAATGAAATCTGAACTCGTCAGCAACACTTCCAGGCCCTTTCTGACCAGGCCACCATCTATCTCTGCTTCCGTCTTCATCTCACACAGCTTTTATCCCCACCCCCTCCACTGGAGCCAGCCCTGGGTGCTGTTCGCTGTGCCGACAATGTGTCTTCCTGCTGCTCACCTTTGTGTTTCTCTGTGGCTGTTTCCCTGCTAGGGGTATTGTTTTCCCATCACCACCCCTGTCACAGCTCCACCTATCCCCAGACAAAATTTATCCATCTACTTATTCTTCAGAATCCATTTCAAACATTCACATCTTTCTCCAGCTCTTTGAGTACCTTCTTTGATCACTTGGCTCATGATAAAAAATAGTAGTAATAACAATGAAGGTGGATACAGCACTTACTGTTTTAAATGTTTTACATATGCAAGTGCTTTTAATGCTCACATCTGCCCTGTGAAGATACTTTAATTATACTCATTTAATAAATGGTATAACTGAGGCACAGAGAGGCTGAGTAATTGATAACTAGTGAGTGACAAAGCCAAGATTTGAATATAGGCATTCCAGCTTTTTCTGCCATGCTATCAGCTGTTACTCTGAACTGCTTTTCCCTGTGTTCTGGGAGTTTTGTTTTTGCTTTTTTATAGCATTTAGCACATTATATAGTTAGTAACTATTCATGAATGATGATGAAGCTACTTACTATCATCTGTTATTATCTCTTTTCTTATAATAGTAATTATTATTACTATAAAAGTACTAGGCACTATTCTAAGTTTGTAGGCATTTGTGACTCCCTAGCCAGGACCATGTGCCTTAATTAGGTAATGTGAAAATGGTGCTAAACTTGGAATGAAAAGAATCTTCAGTTTAGATTTTAGCTCTGGCGTCTACCTGCCAGCATTGGATAAGTCAATTTACTATTCTGAGTCCCAGGTTCCTCATTTATATAATGACGGGCTTGTCTTCACTCGCTATAAGTTTGAGAATCTGTAAAATGGGTTCAGTATCACATGGGTCACAGATGTGTTGAAGATGTAGTAAGATTAAGTTTTCTCATTCATTAGCCATGTACCATGTGCTGTTCTTAGCTTTGGGGATCTGGATGAAACATCACATTCTTGCTGCTATGGGTGTGGAGATGTTAAAAGTAAATCAATAATTAGTCCTCTAACTCAAGGTCAAGTGGTAAGTACTATGAAGGAAGGTAACACAGTATAAAGAGATTGAGAATCTCTTTCCTAAGAAGGAGACATTACAATAGAAATTTGAATAAAGCCAGGGAAGCAGCCACACAATCCAAGCAGAGGGCAGTGCAAAGGTCTTGCGGTTGGAATTGGCTTAATGTGGTCAAAGCCAGCAAGGAGACCTGTGAAGATGGAGAGCCCTGTGCAAAGGGGAATAGAAGGACTTTGGACTGTGTTTCCAGTGTGATGCGAGCTTTTGAGCCACCATATGTCACCATGTGCTTTCATCTGAAAAGCATCTTTCTCGTTACTATTTGGAAAATAGAGGTGGGTAGAACGAGGAAGTAGAAATAGGAGGCCAGGGCCACAGTCCAATCAAGAGATGGTGGTGACTTGAAGGAGGATGATAGGGGTAGAAGTGGGTGAGAAGCATTTGAATTCAATATGTCTTATGAAGATAACACCCATAGGATTTGCTGATGAATACACGAGGGCTGGGAAAGAAAGAGAAGAGGCAAGGGTGAGTCCAGGGTTTTCATGGAAAACCAAATATGGTTTGGTTTACCAAGAGGGCAGGTCTGGAGGAGGGCAGGTCTGAGAGAATATCAAGGGCTCATTTAAAATGCCCCTAAGATGCTCAAATAGAGGCATGCATTGGCTAGCAGAGCAGGAATACAGGGGAGAGGTCTGAGCTGGGATACCAATTTGGGTAAAATCAGCACAGAGATGACAGTGAAAGTCATTGGACTGAACAAGATTGCCTTGATGCAGGGTTGTTAGGGGTGGAATTGGAGTTAGCCAAGAGGGCTAGGCCTGAGTTATGACTTAGACAATTATGAGTTCACTGCTCTTTGAAAAATAAAGTATCTTAGGCCCACGATTCAGCTGGTGAATAACCCAGTGTGGTGAACTGACCATCATCTGACACTCCACTAGCAGACCTCTTGGGAACATGGGCTCAGCTGAACACTGAGTAGGACTGTAGGTGGCCTCTACCTCTTCAGCCACTCTCCATGAAACGTGATTGAAAAGGCCCTGGGATAGAAAGCCCAGAGATAAATCCACACACCTAGGTACCCCTTATCTTTGACAAAGGAGGCAAAAATACACAATGGAGAAAAGGCTCTTTAACAAGTGGTGCTGGGAAGACTGGTCAACCACCTGTAAAAGAATGAAACTAGAACACTTTCTAACACCATACAAAAAATAAACTCAAACTTGACTAAAGATCTAAATGTAACACCAGAAATTATAAAACTCTTAGAGAAAAACATAGGCAGAACATTCTCTGACATAAATCACAGCAGGATCCTCTATGACCCGCCTTCCAAAATAATGGAAATAGAAACAAAAATAAACAAATGGGACCTAATTAAGTTTCAAAGCTTTTGCACAATGAAAGAAACTATAAGCAAGGTGAAAAGGCAGCCTTCAGAATGGAAGAAGATAATAGCAAATGAAACAACTGACAAAGAATTAATCTCCAAAATATACAAGTAGCTCATGCAGCTCAATACCAGAAAAATGAATGACCCTATCAAAAAGTGGGCCAAAGAACTAAACAGATATTTCTCCAAAGAAGAAATACAGATGGCTAACAAACACATGAAAAGATGCTTAACATCACTCATTATCAGAGAAATGCAAATCAAAACTACAATGAGGTATCATCTCATGCTGGTCAGAATGGCTGCTAGCCAAAAGTCTACAAAAAGTAAATGCTGGAGAGGGTGTGGAGAAAAGGGAACCCTCTTACACTGTTGGTGGTATGCAAACTAGTACACCCACTATGGAGAACAGTGTGGAGATTCCTTAAAAAACTGGAAATAGAACTGCCATATGACCCTGCCAAGGTCCAGCCTCAGCAGAGTCCAGGGATATCCTTAGGATGGACAATGTCGGCCAATGAAGAAAGATAGAGAAAGAGATAAGGAAAGAATGACATGGGGTGACCAAGATTCAGTGAGCGAGGCCCATTTTACTTTATTTCCCTCAGGGCTTTTATACCCTGAGTTGTACATACAGCAAGGTGAAAAATTGCCGAGGTCCAGCCTCAGCAGAGTCCAGGGATATCCTTAGGATGGACAATGTCGGCCAATGAAGAAAGATAGAGAAAGAGATAAGGAAAGAATGACATGGGGTGACCAAGATTCAGTGAGCGAGGCCCATTTTACTTTATTTCCCTCAGGGCTTTTATACCCTGAGTTGTACATACAGCAAGGTGAAAAATGCAGAGTCAACTCAACATTCCATTAGTAATAACTTTTATTGATATCAGGTTCCTTCTTGTAAGAGTCTTATTTTTTGTACATCATCTTCTGTCCCGGAGGCCTGTTGATATTCCATGACCTCTTTTTGATAAGTGTTGGTCAGCCAGAACAATAACTTTCCCTTAAAGTGTTTCTTCTTAAATTTTTAGCCTGCATCATCCTTAAAGTACAGTGTTACATTTTCATGAAGCAAAGACTCAGCGGGTTACAGCAAAGAAAGAACTGATTAACTCAACGTCTAATGTTGCTAATGTGTTGGTCAGCCAGAACAATAACTTTCCCTTAAAGTGTTTCTTCTTAAATTTTTAGCCTGCATCATCCTTAAAGTACAGTGTTACATTTTCATGAAGCAAAGACTCAGCGGGTTACAGCAAAGAAAGAACTGATTAACTCAACGTCTAATGTTGCTAATGCTAAGGCTGCTGCTTGTTATTTCTATATCTTAACTATATGCACTCCCAGGAATGCAGTGGATAAGGGATGTGAGAACTTGGCAGCAAGCATTGCATAGGCTCACCAATGTTGCAAGAGTCTGGATANCTAATGCTAAGGCTGCTGCTTGTTATTTCTATATCTTAACTATATGCACTCCCAGGAATGCAGTGGATAAGGGATGTGAGAACTTGGCAGCAAGCATTGCATAGGCTCACCAATGTTGCAAGAGTCTGGATAAACCTGCCAAGTAAGCTAGAATGCTAACAGAGGGTTTGAAACACTCCTTTCATGCCCAGGAGATTTATTAACTAAAGCCCTAAGTTAACTCTTACCAGAGAAAGGTGGTCGGGGGACAGCCCCCTGCTAATGTCAGAAGAGCTGGTGAAAGACATAAAATAGTAAGACAGACAGATTCTAGTTTGGGGGTAGATGCTCGAGCAGGTCCAGGGTGTCCGTCGAGTCCTGAGGCCTTACTTATCAGGACTTTTCTGCATGACCTTGTCACGGGTGGGATCTCCCATGCTGGCTCCCGCATGACCCAGCAATCCCACTGCTGGGCATACACACTGAGGAAACCAGAATTGATGAGACACGTGTACCCCAGTGTTCATTGCAGCACTGTTTACAATAGCCAGGACATGGAAGAAATCTAGATATCCACCAGCAGACGAATGGATTAAGGAAGTTGTGGTACATATACACAATGGAATATTACTCAGCTATGAAAAAAAAGAATGCACTTGAGTCAGTTCTAATGAGATGGAGGAACCTGGAGCCTATTATTCAGAGTGAAGTAAGTCAGAAAGAGAAACACCAATATGTTATATTAACGAAATACATGGAATTTAGAAAGATGATAACAATGACCCTATATGCAAGACAGCAAAAGAGACACAGATATATAGAACAGATTTTTGGACTATATGGGAAAAGGCGAGGGTGGGACGATTCGAGAGAATGGCATTGAAACATGAGTATTACCATATGTAAAAGTGCAAGTTCAATGCATGAAGCATGACACTCAAAGCCGGTGTTCTGGGACCACCCAGAGGGATGCGTGGGGAGGGGGATTCAGGATTGGGGGACACATGTACACCCATGGCTGATTCATATTGATGCACAGCAAAAACCACCACAATATTGTAAAGTAATTAGCCTGCAATTTAAATATATATATATATATTTTAAAGAAAGGGCCCTGGGAGGGCTGCCCGTCTTCCAAACAGGGTCTCAAAATACTATGAATTAAAATGTATTGTTTTCAGTTACACAATTATCTCTGAGTGTCTTGTTAAAAATGTGGTTTGACCCAAGAGAAGTGATTTGTGGAATTGCTAATAATTTAATTGGTACCAATACAGAATATTAAAAAGAATCTGACATTTATAATTAAGAGCCCTAGTTTGAGCTGACAGTTGTTAGCATTGTGACTTTGAAAAAGTCAATCTCAGCTATCTTGTCTATAAAATGGGGAAAGCAGTTTCTGTTAAAATTGTCATATAACGTTGCCTATCAAACGAGAGTCTCTGGGAAAATGTTTTGTAAGCTCTAAGTGCTGTAAAAAAATAATGCCTTCAATTTTGAGAATGTTTCCAAAGCCAAATATTAACATTATACCTTGCATTTCAAGCTCCCAGTAATCTCACTGAGGTAGGCAGAGCAGGTATTAATTAATCCGAGTTGCACCTCAACCCCAAAGAACTGGTTAATTCTATTACATAATGGCTTTACCCCCTAGCTCCATTCTTGCCTCTCTTGGTGTCTTTCACTAAATATTTGTTGAATGAATGAATAAATGTATGGAGTAACTTGTTATAGAAAAGTCATTTCCAAACTTTAGAATGGCAGTCCCAGAATATGTTGAAAATGTACATAGAAAGTGTGTTTGTTCCTACACACATATTAACAGACAAAAGTTTCATGAAATAATACTTACTTTTGCTGCATGGGATCACGCTATTTTCTGTTCTATTCTGGTTTTGTTTTTGTTTTAAAGAAAACGAGGGTAGCAGCTGAATTGAGTTCAACTGATGTATTGTGACCCACAATTTGGAAGACACTGTTATGGAAGATGCTGGCAGCTGAGAACCTTGTTCTTTGCAATTGGGCAAGTCACTTGGGTTATCTGGGAGGTTTATCCCTGCTCCAGTGTTCGTGCTAATTTTCAAGAATAAAGGCATTATGAGGTAATGGGAATAGGCATGTAAGCATTGTGGCAGCTTGAACATTTACTGCATGTAACGTATTTTCAGTTTTTCCTTGCCTATATAAGGAAATAAAAATCTAATAATGTCCTAGGTTTGGATAATTAATTGAGAAAGATTTGATTTTTGTCACAAGTGTGTCTTTGAGACTATATAGAGATTTGCGAGGGTGACTTTAAAATAAAAGGCAGTTTCTGTATCTGATATCCTTGGCTCCCAGATATGTTTCTGAGGCAGGATTTTTGGCATCTGAAAGGACATGCAGTAAGCGAAGTGTGTATTGTCTATCAACCCCAGTAGACTTCTGGGTGGCAGCAAATAATCAAACACATTGATTTGTCTTCAGCAAATGTATGAATATTCACAATCAGTGGCATAAGACAGTAAAAACCCTCACATCAGCTGAGGTCACTAAGATGTGAACACATTTTCAGTTTTCAAAACTTTGGGCGTTTCAGAAAAACCCATAAGGGATTGTGGAAATTACGTCTTATTATCCAGGTATCATGCTTTTCCTTCTCAAAATCCCCAGGACCATTTATCCATTTAGGAGACCAAATGCTTGGCTTGGTGCCTAACACATACAAGACACCCAGAAAATATTGCCTGAATGAATGACTGAGGCCAACTACAATTTATAGAAAATTGTTGCAACCAAGCCTTTTGAGAAAACAGCCTCTAGTCTTATCCCATTTCCTTTAAGTGGATAGAAACCTTGTTGCCTCTACTTGGCTCCCTCACAAGGAACAGAGGAGAGGGATGCTCATGAATTCTTTGTTTATTTTTTCCTTCTTCCTTCAGGCCTTGTATCTAGTTTTAGAAGAGGGTGGGTGAAGAGATTCTAAACATAAAGGGAGCCAAATTTAAAATTCCCCTTTCTTAGCTTCCCTATGCTGAAAATACCAACTAGATGTAGTAACCAACTCCATGAATATGCTGATTATTTTTTCACAGAATGCTTGGTTTGTCAGAAATTGGGGTTTCACAAGCTTGGCTATACAGACTTGGGTTCAGATTCTAGCTCTACTAAACCATTAGCATATTACATAAACTCTTTCAGTCTCACTTTCTCATTTAGGAAATGTACATTGAAATAACATAGTAACCCCACTGCAGTGCTATGGGGATTGAAGGAGATCATCCGTGGAAAGCATTTAACATAAAACTGTGGTTTTGTTGTTGCTAACAGCAACAATAATAGTGATAATAGTAATCCTTCTCATCATTGTGGTAACTCAGTAGAAGCACAGAGCAGGGCAGATTTGATCTCCCCAATCTGGCTACCTTCATACTTTGCTATGGATCATGTTAGTCAGAATGGGCTAAGGTGTGCTCTGATAACAAACACCCGCTAATCTTTGTATCTTAACGGTACAAAAGTTTATTTCTGGATCACACAGATTACTCTGTGGACCCAAATGACTCTTCAGAACAGTTGTCTGCTGTGGTTCCATGATCCAAGTTGTGCTGGTGATTCATACCTTGACCCTCAGGATCATCCACCCTGTAACTGACTTGTAGTCCTCCAGTTCCTCTTTACTGTATAAAGCAAGTTGCATGGTTCTGCCTTACTCCAAAGCAATGGGGGAAGAACAGTCCTGACAGATGCCTGGAAGTAAAGAAGAACGAGAAATACTGGCGAGAGCACTAGCGACGACCACACAGACATTTAGCCTTTTCTCACTCAGTGTGCCAGCAAATTTGGAAAACTCAGCAGTGGCCACAGGACTGGAAAAGGTCAGTTTTCATTCCAATCCCAAAGAAAGGCAGTGCCAAAGAATGCTCAAACTACCGCACAATTGCACTCATCTCACATGCTAGTAAAGTAATGCTCAAAATTCTCCAAGCCAGGCTTCAACGATATGTGAACCGCGAACTCCCTGATGTTCAAGCTGGTTTTAGAAAAGGCAGAGGAACCAGAGATCAAATTGCCAACATCCGCTGGATCATGGAAAAAGCAAGAGAGTTCCAGAAAAACATCTATTTCTGCTTTATTG
>SJYX01000694.1:120442-149640 GCA_006410675.1 Oreotragus oreotragus | reverse complement strand
AGGCTCCTCTATCCATGGGGATTCTCCAGGCAAGAATACTGGAGTGGGTTGCTATGCCTTCCTCCAGGGCATCTTCCCAAACTAGGGATTGAACCCAGGTCTCCTGCATTGCAGGCAGATTCTTTACCATCTGAGCCACCAGGGAAGTCCAGGAAAAAGCATAGTCAACACTTAATCCAACCTGTTTGGGAAGTTCAAAGATGAAGTGCTTTATCTGAAGCCCTCTGCTTAAACAGTGGCTGAGAACCAGAAACCGAGCTAGAAATCTTTATCTGTTAGACCAGGGTTCTTTTGTCTCCTCCTCTCAGGATAGACAAGAACATTCATGTTTGTAGTTCTACAAATATGGTTGTCAATCGAGGCTCTCTTTTAGAATTTAGAATCCTCTTTAAAACAACTCAATTTCCAATGGCAAATCATCTGTTAAAGAAGCAGTGAAGAGATCGTGACAACAGTGATTTCACTAATAGCTTCTCAGGGGATATTGAAATGAACATTTTTTCTTGATACTCCAGGCAGAACTATACACAGAGCACCTCTCTGCAGTGCAGTGCAAGATCACCAAACAATCTCAGATGACCCTTTAAATATTTTTCCTTTGCTAAACAAGCAGTTCCTCCAAAGGAGATAAAGGGGAGTTTAAATGAACTGGGGTTAATCTTATAGGTTGGAATTCTTTAGGGTCATGGCAACACAATTTTCCCCTAGCAGACTCCTCCTTGAGTAAACAATCAAACACATCTCAGTCTTTGCCTGTTTTGATTTCAACCGAGGTACCAGGGGAGGTATTCCTCTTGGTTTGGGAGGGAGCGTTTGCTTTCTTCCCTTAAAAAGTGATGGCTTATTTGGATGATGACATGCGCCAGAATGACAACCCTGGGGAAATCAGAGCACAGAATGACCCTTTGTAGAATGGGAGGGAGCCTTTTGCTTCAGCAGAAAATCTTCTTGGTCAATCTTATTTTAGTCCCCCGTGACCATAAATCAGAGCAACTTTGTATATGCATTCCAGTTTGATGCTCAGAACCTAAAACTTCCAGATGTGTATAAGAGACAGACCCCCACCCCCATATACCTCCCAAAGTTTCTATTGATATTTTAATGAGACTGCATGTAGAAGCTCTTTGGCCAGATGGTAAAATATGGTCCCTGCTTGTACTTTTTCAGAACCCCTCTGTGCTATAAAAAGGGGGCTCAGACAACACTGAAAAGCTCTGAGACTGAGGCTTGCCTGGAAATTCTGGCCTGCAGCTGGCCTTTCAGTCCCTCCAGACTATGTTCATTGTTTCTAACTTCACAGTGTGAAGCTGAGGCCTCCAGAGCCTGGGTTTTCAAAGTACAGGTGGAGTAAGAATCACCTGTGCCACGTGCTAATAGCGGATTTCTGAGCCAACCACCAGAGATGGACGATTTGGGCAATATGTGAGCTTGGGGTGAGCAGTCTGAGCCCAGACTCAGAAATCTGCATTTTCACAAGCATCCCAGGGTAACATAGAGCAGGGCTTTTCTTGATGCCAGTGCACCAAGGTGGCAGAACTACAGAGGAGGTGTCCCATCTTCAGCCAGAGCAACAGCGCTTGGAGCTATTTTATAAATAAGGCTTAAGCCTAAGGCTTGTTCTGCTGATAGAAACAAATGACATGGAATAACATTTTTGCAATTCAGTATTCTAGACCACAGTAAACAGAAGAAAGAACCATCCAGCAGTGGCGTTCTCAAGACCATACTTTTCTTGAAGTGGCTTCGTCTTTATACAGAATGAGTTTCTTATGCTTTGATGAAATTTATAATTGTCTTGTTTTCCACACCCTAAAGACAACCAAACAGCAGCAATGCTGCTCCTCAAATCCTTGGTCCCTGGGTCTTAGGCACCTCTGTGCCTGTTTTCTACCAAGTGTCTTGACAGAGAGGGAATGGATGTCTACTTCTGCTCTTTACAGCTTCCAAGGCCCAGTTTGGGTCATGCTTTGGGAAAGAAACGGCTTCTCTCTTGGACCCTCACAGACTGCAGTTCAAGGTTAGGAAACTTGAATTCCATTTTGCCAATAAGTGGTGGCCCTTACCTGGTCGCCTTCAATAGACCAGATGTCACTCTAACCTTGCCTGCTTCAGCTTATAATGTCTACACATGCTTGTGATTTTCTTCCCCAAAGTGGGAAGAATTGGAGTATATGTGGGCCCTTAGATTTGGATCTGAAGGGACAAAGGCGACTGTCTTTGTGCCACCGGTACTAACAGCACTGCCAACTGAGGCTGCCGATCACAAGCAAAGAAACGAATGCACAAGGGTAGATCTGGTAAACTGTGAGTAAATGGTATTTTTTCCTGTGAAATCTCAATACCTCCCTGAGGACATTGCTGTTCAGGTTTTTGAGCTACTCTTCTCTGATATTTACACGTCGGGGATTTTACTCTTGAGAAATCACTGTGGCAACAGAACCATTTGCCTCCACGAAGACGATGTCAAAGTCTTAAAATCTGGGACATTTTAAGGCAGGATTCCAACCTCATTACTGCCTGGAATAAGATTCATCCAAGGTGAAAGTGTCCTCTCTTAGAACTCAAATCATCCCAGAATGGCTTTTCTTTCCCCTTTGTTTTTGAAGCTAACCAATTACTTTTTTTTTTTTTTAAGGAAAAAAATGTGCTAATGCACAAAACTCTCTTTTTCTCCTTTCATTTATTTGAAATTGAACTTAACAAAGTCAGTTCCAAGCAAGCACTATATATGAGTAATGCTTTTTGTCCATAAAAGAGCATTGACTCAAATGGTATAGGAGTGCTGATCCTCTGTCTGCTTTGTGTGAGCGTCTGTAATGACAAAGTGCTCATGTCAGAGTGTATAATGAAACTATAAATTGTTTTCATGAATGCTCTGAATTTGGTCTTTTACGGGGCAAATTCAAAAGGTATTTAGTGCCACATCTCACATATGTGAATAACACCAGACGGTGCAATAAACCCATTAAAAGGACAGAATCCCAATCGGGCTCATGCTGGCCCAGGTGGTGGGTGATTGTCAGGTGAGGGTCTGTCACAGTTGGGGGAGTGGGGCAGTGGAGGGACGAAGATATCCTGCAACTCTGAGGAAGAGTTCCAGCAAGATGGAACTTGACTTTGAGGGGATAATTCAGTGTGACTAAAATACTTCACTCCTAAAATTGGTCTCTGGGAGGGGGGAATCTGCACTTGAATCCTAGAAGTGTCCACCCCTGCCTGATTTTAGTGAACAAAAACTTTCAAGTGAGAAAATGTCTGCTGGGTTGCACGGGTAGGTGCAATCTATTGTAGTAATGTATAGTTTGATCAAATTATTTTTTATTACATTTTTGGTATTTTTTAAAATTATAGAAACCATATAGGTGTATTCTAGAACATTTGGCAAACATAAAAAAGTATAAAGATTAAAGAAAACATGCAAATAATTTTGCTACCAAGAGATAATTATTAGTAATATACAGAATTTTTACTAAATTTGTGTTATGTTATTTTGTAAAATTTTAATAGAATTTTAACAGTCTTATCAGGATATATAAATACCTTCTGAAACAAAATTTGGCATCCTGTTATCTATTTAACTATGGAATTGTTTAAAAGGATTGTGCTCTTTAACTTATCAATTATTTCCCTGTCTCAGTTGGCCAAACTTCACGAATGTCCACCGTTTTGGTTCTGTCACAAGGGCACTGTGTCAGGTACTTTAGTAAACTTTGGGCTCACGTGTCATTGAATGATAAATGTCTCTGGGTATATGATCTCTGAAGACAAAAAGCAACAAAGCAAAATCAACCCTGCAGAGTGTGTGAACTCCAGCGCGGGTGAAAGGAGGGAGGCTTGATGACAGTTCTGAGTCACATGGATGTGTTTATTCTGCAGTACCTGGTGTGTAAAAGGAAGCTGGAGAGTAAGAAGGAAGCCCTGCTGATCCTTTCCAAGGAGCTGGACACATGCCAGCAGGAAAGGGACCAGTACAAACTCATGGCCAATCAGCTTCGAGAGCGTCACCAGTCCCTGAAGAAGAAGTACCGCGAACTCATCGTACGTATTACGTTATGGTGATGTCCCTGTTCCCTTGTGGAGATAGAAAGAGGGGCTTTAAACATGCGATCTCTTCCAAAGAGGGCTGAATCCAGACAGTTACCAACTGGAAAGACATGAAAGTCTTTCAATTTATCTGGACATGAAAGTCATCAACCCTACTTCCTCCACACCCAGTACCATTTGCTGGTTGATAAGTATATGCTTCCGGATACTTGCTCTGGCACCCGTGAATGTACACACATATCTGCATGTGTCTGTGTGTGCCTTATTTACTTATTAATGAATTGTATGAAAGGGTTGTGTTTTTTTTTTTCTGGAGGAGTCATGTTATAAATCTATGCTAATACAGAAGCCACTAACTAGCTGCATGTGGTTATTTAAGTTTCACTTTGAATTAATTAGAATTAAATAAAATTGAACACTCAGACTCGTCATACTTTGTGTGCTCAATCGCTATAGTTGGCTGGTGGCTACCGTATGGGATTGTGTTGATATAGAACATTTCCATGCTGGCTGCTATATTAGACAGTTAGCTGTGGGACATGTCCCTCATTGCAGAGAATCCTATTGGACAGCTTTATATAAATGTTACTCTAAAACTTGCTTTTTTCGCTCAGCACTTTATTTTGGACATCTCTCTAGGCCATATATACAGATTTAACTCATTAAAAAATATTTGCATAGTAGTATTTCCATAATTTTTAAACCTTTCCCTCTCCTGGGCAATTAGATTTTCTCTAGTTTTCATATGGCACAATTTTTAAGGATGCAAATTAAAATGAATTGGAGGATACCAACTGCATAGTGCTATTTTGCATTCTCACTTCGTGTTTTCTCACTTATGCCATCTCTTTTTTAAGTGCTGACACTATTGCTTACATTTAACCAGCTTTGCTGGGATCATTGAATTGTCCTCAACAGAGATACAATAGAAAGATTTCTAAGGTTAAAGTAAAGTTGACTTACATGAGGACTGCATCAGATATATGAGTACTGTTTCCTGACCATTTATCATTTACCTGAGATATTTATGTATTCCCAGATGGCACATGAGGGACAGAAATTATATCCTTTAAAAAAAAAATCTGATAGGGCTAGAAGTTCTCAGTTTTCTTTTATTTTGGGCATATCCTGTCCCCAAATTGTTCTGCCTATAGAGAAAATTCAAGTGTGTGTGTATATGCACATGCATATGTGTGTCCATTACTATTACCTTGAATCTAGTTATTTAAAAAAGGAACTCAAACCAAATGAAATACTATTTCAGTTTAGTCTGCTCAAAGGTAATTTTGAAAAATCTGAGTAATGAATTTATTTGGCTCACATAGGTTTAGAAAATATATCAGTTCAGTTCAGTTACTCAGTCGTGTCCAACTCTGCGATCCCATGGACTGCAGTACACCAGGCTTCCCAGTCCATCATCAACTTCCAGAGCTTGCTCAAACTCATGTCCATCAAGTTAGTGATGCCATCCAACCATCTTATAGAAAACATATAGATTGGTCCTAATTGAAAGTGATTCTTTAGAGGTTTTCCCAAAATAACTCTGGTTCCGTTTACAGTTATCAGTTTTTAAAGTATATTTTAGTTTGGTTCAGAACATTGCTGGTTGCAGGGGGCAGGAGTGGGGAGGGTCTGAATTTAGTTCATAGTTCAGTACAGCTCCTTGAACCTGCATATATCTGATTTTTTTAAAACTAAAATGTAACATTGGTTTCTTTGTAGGATGGAGATCCATCACTTCCCCCGGAAAAGAGGAAACAGGTGAGACTTACTCCTGATCTTTGGGAACTCTCAGGATGTTGTATTGGTGTCTTACAACAACTGGAGGATCAGGGAATCCCAAAATGTGTAGAGAAGTCTTTTAATTTCTCAGAGGTGTTTGTATTACTTGGGGACGTGTGGTTGAGAAACACTGACTACAAAGAGGAGCTAAGGGTTGGGTGAAGGAGACACAGTGAAGTCTAACAGGATAGAAGAGGGCACACAAGCTGACTGTGTTCCCTTTCTTGTTGGGACCCTGTTGAAAAACCACAAGTTGAGGGCACACTGCTACCCGGCTTTAGCTCACTGTTCCATGGATGAATGTCATTCTGCCACTTCAGACTTTTAAAGACATCTTACCAGCAAAACTCATAAGCCATTTATGTTCTCTCCTGAATGATAGCCAGCATTGTTTATTGATGAATCCATTTCCCACAGATTTTAGGTGCCCACTTTTATCAATGGACAAACCCTTATCTTATGTATATGTGTGTATGTGTGTTTCTGGACTTTCTGTTTGTTCCTTTGAGCTTCCTGTACCATCCTATTTGTACCACATTATTCTGTTTTTGTTTATACTTTCAAAACCTGTTTGAGCTATTATCCTTAGCTTTGCTCTTTCTTTTAAGATTTCTATATATATATATATATATAACTGACAAATATTTTATCAAGTCCTCCTCTGATCCCCACCCCACCCAAACCCATTCCTGTTGGTATTTTGATTGGAGTTTTCTTAAATTTATAGATTGATATAGGGACAGTTAACACTTTTATAGGATTACATCCAGGAATATCATACATCAAATTTTTAAAATCCAATTATATTCATACATATATATATATTGCTTTTTTCAAAGATATCTTATTAGCTGTTTCCTTAACTTCACAGTTTTCTATACTGATACACCCTGACTAGTAACCTTTCATGGGCTTGAAGGCAGCCTGGATGATCATGATATTAATGTTGTGGGTTCCATGTTATGGGGAACCCTCTGCACCAGAGCAGGGCTTCAAAACTGGTGGATGAAAATAAGGATTCAGGAACTGTTTGCTGTCTTCAGAGCTGTAATGGCTCAGCCAACATCCTGTTTTTGTTCTTTGATCATATACCTGGCACAGCATATAAACACGTAAGATTCATGACTGCGTAAACTATAGACACACGCACACACACACACACACACACACACACACAACAGTTACCCTTAAATAACAATTCAGTCCTATGGTTACCCTTTCAGGCATTCAGTTCTGGTCACTCCCATATTCCTTTCCTATTTTATTTGATTATTTTGTAATGCTCCAGCTTTCAGCTAATATCAGATTCTTCTATGGTGCTAATTGACGGTTTTTTTCCTAAACAAAATGATGTGGAAATTTATCATAAATGTTTTAAAATTGGGATCCTTAGTGTGGGATCGCTTATGTTTTTGTTTTTGGTGTCTATGAGCTGTCATCTTTGCCGCAATTTTAAGGTTTGTTAGTATTCATGAAGGAATTTTACAGGGTAAGTGAATTCACGTTCCGTGACTTTATAATAAAAAATTTACATTGACTGAAGAGAATCTGATGAATTCTAGTAAGTCTGTCAAGCTGCATTCTTACAGCTCTGGAAACAAACAAACAGGTTCAATGTCCTAAGTTCTGGCTTTGTAGCTTTTAATATGGCATTTAGTTTCTGTCCCTTTAGGATTTAATGTGGTGGTGTGAGCTTGGGCTCTGCACCCTTCCTGCCTGTGATGGATGACATAGGATGGACTTAGGTACCAGTGACAGACATTCTAAACTGCTCAAACAGTAAAGGAGTTGATACCCTTGCATAACCGCAATTTGAGAGGTAGTGCGGAGAAGGCAATGTCACCCTACTCCAGTCCTCTTGCCTGGAAAATACCATGGATGGAGGAGCCTGGAAGACTGCAGTCCATGGAGTCGCTGAGGGTTGGACAAGAATGAGCGACTTCACTTTCACTTTTCACTTTCATGCATTGGAGAAGGAAATGGCAACCCACTCCAGTGTTCTTGCCTGGAGAATCCCAGGGACGGCAGAGCCTGGTGGGCTGCCGTCTCTGGGGTCACACAGAGTCGGACACGACTGAAGCGACTTAGCAGCAGCAGCGGGTCTCAGATGCTGTAGCGTCATGTACTCATTCTCTCTTCTCTACCATACTTATCAAAGAAAAATACACTAAATCAAATCTTGGATTTCAGATGAACCATGAATACCTTTTTAGTATAAGAGTGTGGGACTTTCCTGGTGACTCAGACGGTAAAGAATCTGCCTGCAATGCAGGAGACGTTGGTTCGATCCCTGGGTCAGGAAGATCCCCTGGGCAAGGGAATGGCTACCCACTCCAGTATTCTTACCTGGAGAATTCCATCGACAGAGGAGCCTGATGAGCTACAGGGCATGGGGTTGCAAAGAGTCAGGCACGACCGAGCGACTAACGCTTTCAATTTCATGTATCATGCAATAATATTTACTTAACTAAAACAATATTGACTGTTAATCTGAAGTTCACATTGAGCTGGGAATCGTATATTTTATCTGACCATTCTATCACTGTGCCGATTTTAACTTCAGTTTCTTCTTGAATTTAGCATCAGCTTTCTCCAGAGGCCAGTTCCCGTAAGCAGGAAAGACCGAAAACCCACCCCTGGAATATAAGTCCTTCCCTCCAGTCTCACTGGGCCAATGTAGGATATGTTCTTCTTCCTGGTCTATTAATATTCACTGGGAGGATACTATTCATTAATCGGCTTAGATTAATCACTGGGGATGGAAGGGCCAGCAGTGACACCCACTAAACTAATCGCGTGCCTCGGGAAGTTTCCTTCTGGGGCCTGAGACTTGGTGTTTCCCTCTACAAAATGAGAATAAATATGGTGCCCACTGCATGGTGTGGCTGTGAGGAAAAAATGAGATAACAAAAGTAGAGTCTTCAGCACAGTGCCTGGCACAGGGTGAGGATCGATAAATATTTATCATCCTCTCCCTCTCCTGATCGTCCCTTTCTTTTTTAAACAACTGTATATTTGTGTGCCTTTGTCAGGACCCTTCTGGTTACACTTGGCAGCTTGAAATCGCTTGGGCCAAAGAGGAAGTTACTGGCTCATAGAACCTCAGAAGGGTTGGGTGAGCAGCCACCTTGGGAGGCAGAAAGGCAGCCCGGCCTCAAGACCAGCTACCACCAGCACTCAGGGGCCCCCAGGTTTTTCTCTGCCTTCAGCATTCTCTGGGTCAGCTACCATTTCTTTTTCTGGACCTGCTTTCTCTATAGACTAGGAAACATGACTGTTGACCACGTAAGGGCTACAGATCCCACTTCTTTGATCTGTAGGAAGAAGCTGCTCCCTGAGTCCCAGGAGGGAGCTCCCCTAGGCCAGGCTCAGTCCAGGGCTCCACTTCAGGGTCAGCTGGGCATGGCCAGGCATACTGTAGACATAAGGCAGCTTCTGCTGTTGTCATGGTGACAGGATGCTGGGTAGGCCGTGTCTTCACCATCTGCTCTACGTGCCTTCCTGAGACAGTCTTGGAATGACAAATCGTAATGAAGGCAGCCAGTGTTTTTGAGTGCTCATCCTTGCCATATCAGACCCTATGCCCAACATTACACCTTGGAGGATCCCATTTAATTCCCACACCACCATGGGAGGTGGGGTTATTATTATTATTGCCATCAGACAAACGAGGAAATTGAGGCCAGTGGCAGTTAAGTAAATTACTGAAGGGAAATAACATAAGGAATTGGTGATGGAGAAAAAGTTTAAAATCCTGCAGTCTACTCAGAGCTCATTCTTAGAGCCACCATGGTTCAGTAAGAGTTTATGGAACACCTTATGGGTATCCTGTGCTGATTATACATTAGGAACATAGGAGTGAAAAATTTCTTGAGACCCAAATTCTTGAGCGCGTGGAACCTAAATGGGTCAAGATCATTGTCATTTGCACCTCTTGTCCTGGCATAATTTTATTTTTACGTAAGATTTTTTGATGTGGTTGTCCTACTCTTTTTGCGACCCCATGGACTGCAGCCTGCCAGGCTCCTCTGTCCATGGAATTACCCAGGTAAGAATACTGGAATTAGACCATTTTGAAAGTATTCATTGAATTTGTTACAATATTGGTTCTGTTACACACAGACACACACACACACACACACACACACACACACACACACACATAGACCAGGAGGCATGTGGGATCTTAGCTACCCAACCAGGGATGGGACCCACACCCCCTGCTTTGGAAGGCAAACTCTTAACCACTGGACTCCCAGGAAAGTCCCTGCCCTGACATAATTTGTATTTACACACACACACACACACACACACACACACACACACACACATAGACCAGGAGGCATGTGGGATCTTAGCTACCCAACCAGGGATGGGACCCACACCCCCTGCTTTGGAAGGCAAACTCTTAACCACTGGACTCCCAGGAAAGTCCCTGCCCTGACATAATTTGTATTAGTGGTCCCTTCTCTCTCCAGAGTGTCTTGATTTGGATGATAAACAATATAGTTACCTTAAGTCTCATAGAGATGCTGTGAGCAGACAATAAACAAAATGATGAAAATATATAGGATGTTAAATGGTAGTCGGTGCAATGGAGAGAAAAATATAGCCCAAAGCCAGGGAGAGAATTCTGGCTTAGTAATGGAAGAAATGTATTGATAAACAATGGTGGGGAATAGTTCTAGTATTTGTGGAAAAATTCTTACCTGTTTAAAATATAGGTTTTCACATTTTGTTTGCGTGTAGTTGATTTATAAAAGTATGCTGTTGGTTTTTGGGTGGGCCAGGGTGTCCAGATGCCCTCTTCATTAGCTCAGTGAGAAGAACACTGCTGAATTTGCAGGTGCTGGTTACAGTGAACCTTTCCATTTGGCCAGAAGCAGCCAGCTTTAGCATCTGTGTGCTGGTCCTGGATGAGAGAGGCCCAATTACCTTCTTCACTTTTTCATCAGCAGGAATGAGAGGTAGAAAAGTGTGCACCCTGACCTAGTGTCTCCTGTTTTATATCGCGTGTTTATCCCAAAGGCAAAACAGTAGGAGAAGTATTTACCCCTCCGGCTGCAGAGCAAATGTACCTGTGTTAGCAGAAGGCATTGGAATGAGAACCAGCTGCTGGGGCAACAGATGGGACATGGAAGGGGGTCAAGAGATCCCCACACTGGAAAAGGGGAAGATGCAGCATTGAGGACCTCATTGGCCACAGGCCTTGAATCCGTGGCTGCTGTTTCTTGACTTGAAGGAGGGATTCCTGTGGCTTCCTCCCCTCTTCAGCTCAGAAGGAGAGATTACTATCATCACTGTCTTATGGACTGAATGTTTACATACCCCCGCCCCCGCCACTAAATTCACATGTTGAAACTCCACTCCTCAGTGGTGGTGGTAGGAGGTGGAGCCTCTGAGAGGTAGATGAGGTCATGAGGATAGAGTCTTCATGAGAGGATTCAGCGCCCTTCTGAGAGTTATGAGAGAGCATGCTTTCTCTGCCATGTGAGTGCAAAACCAGAAACCTAGCACCTGAAAGAGGGCACCCCCCAGAACCTGACTGTGCTGGCACCTTGGTCTCCAATTCCCTGCCTCTACAACTGTGAGAAGTAAACTTCCGTGGTTTATAAGCCACCCAGTCTGTGGTGCTTTGTTGTAGCAGCTCGAGCTGCAAGTTCTCAAATATAGGTAGGAGCAGTACCACATCCACAGCTTTGTAGTGCTTTGCGCTTTCCAGAGGCCGTGTGCGTATGGTGTGCCTGCGCACATGAATCTATGTATGCGTGTCGTCTCCCAGCTGGCTTCTGCGGCCACACGGCAAGTTAGGTCTTTCCTAAAGTTGAAAGGCAGCACCATGTATGGCAATAGATAAAAGATAAAATAGAGGTTCTGGCATCCAACTTGGGGAATTCAAGTATAATACTTTGACTTGCTGACTGGGTGATCTAGGGCAAGCTGTGTAACCTTTCTGAGACTCAGTTTCCTCCTCTCCAAAATGAACATAATCATGAGATAGAGTCATACAATTTTTATAAAGAATTACTGTGGTAACATGTATAAAGCCCATTGCCTTGTGCTTGGTGAGTCCTCAGTGTTGCTGTTCAGTTGCTCAGTAGTGTCTGACTCTTTGTGATCCCATGGGGTGCTCAGTGGGTGTTGGCTAATCCTTTCATTTTTCTTGTGACTTGTCCAAGGTCACACAGCAGGTGAATAGAGCGGGACTAAAAATCCAAATGTGCTAGTGTGCTGTTCAGTGTTCTAATTTAGGGTTTTGTTCCTTATTTGACTCTGAGGCTGTTTGAATTGGAAAGAGCATGTGTTCAGTCGCTCATTCATGTCCGATTCTTTGTGACCCCATGGACTGTAGACCGCCAGGCTCCTCTATCCATGGGGATTCTCCAGGCAAGAATACTGGAGTGGGTTGCTATGCCTTCCTCCAGGGCATCTTCCCAAACTAGGGATTGAACCCAGGTCTCCTGCATTGCAGGCAGATTCTTTACCATCTGAGCCACCAGGGAAGTCCAGGAAAAAGCATAGTCAACACTTAATCCAACCTGTTTGGGAAGTTCAAAGATGAAGTGCTTTATCTGAAGCCCTCTGCTTAAACAGTGGCTGAGAACCAGAAACCGAGCTAGAAATCTTTATCTGTTAGACCAGGGTTCTTTTGTCTCCTCCTCTCAGGATAGACAAGAACATTCATGTTTGTAGTTCTACAAATATGGTTGTCAATCGAGGCTCTCTTTTAGAATTTAGAATCCTCTTTAAAACAACTCAATTTCCAATGGCAAATCATCTGTTAAAGAAGCAGTGAAGAGATCGTGACAACAGTGATTTCACTAATAGCTTCTCAGGGGATATTGAAATGAACATTTTTTCTTGATACTCCAGGCAGAACTATACGCAGAGCACCTCTCTGCAGTGCAGTGCAAGATCACCAAACAATCTCAGATGACCCTTTAAATATTTTTCCTTTGCTAAACAAGCAGTTCCTCCAAAGGAGATAAAGGGGAGTTTAAATGAACTGGGGTTAATCTTATAGGTTGGAATTCTTTAGGGTCATGGCAACACAATTTTCCCCTAGCAGACTCCTCCTTGAGTAAACAATCAAACACATCTCTGTCTTTGCCTGTTTTGATTTCAACCGAGGTACCAGGGGAGGTATTCCTCTTGGTTTGGGAGGGAGCGTTTGCTTTCTTCCCTTAAAAAGTGATGGCTTATTTGGATGATGACATGCGCCAGAATGACAACCCTGGGGAAATCAGAGCACAGAATGACCCTTTGTAGAATGGGAGGGAGCCTTTTGCTTCAGCAGAAAATCTTCTTGGTCAATCTTATTTTAGTCCCCCGTGACCATAAATCAGAGCAACTTTGTATATGCATTCCAGTTTGATGCTCAGAACCTAAAACTTCCTTCAAAGGTCTTGAGTGCTTTGAGACGTTTCTTTTTATAACACTTTGAACAGCACTGCTTCACTGTTACACCAGGGAAGCTGGGAAGAAATCCAGGGTTCTGCCTGCGGGAACCACCCCCTCCCCCATCACACACAACTGTGACTTCATCCTGAGTGCCACCGCCTCCTTCTCGGAAGCCCTTCGAGTCCTTGCGACAACTTTTGTCAGGAAGGTGAGGGCTTCCCCCAATTTATAGATGGGAGGATTTAAGCTCAATGAGGCTAAAGAACTTGGGAACTATTACAGGAGCCAGTAAAGTGGCAGATGCAGAACCATAATGGCCAAGATTAAGCAGACATTTATTTATGTAGCAGCCTCCTCAGCCCATAGAAGACCGTTTGCCTGTGGGCCTGGAAATGCCTGCCTTCGCCAGTGTGTGTTTGGAGATTGTGAGGTGAAGAGTAGTTGGGCCAAGGGCTCCTTACGCAGCCAAAAACTCTGTGTGACTGTGTAGAAGGAACTCTCTTTCCGGTGGTGGTTTTTTGTAAATAAGAAAGCTGTTGCTGTAGCAGAGATCATCACTGTGGCAGTTGCTATGAGCAGGGGGCCATTGCTCAGCAAAGCAAGTTTCACTCTGTTAACACAGGAGTTGCTGTAGGACCAAAGCAGCAGAGTAGAAATTGCAATTAAATTTGCTATCAGTCACACCACTCAAGTATACTCCACATTTTCTCAAACTTTTTTTTTTTTTTACATATTCTTGCTTAATTGAGTACACTACCGGAGGTGTGAGTTTAAAGGGTTCAGGTGATAAACACCATATAGTTGAGGAGCATTTTCTAAATCTGGTCTCTTTCTCACAGTTAAAAAAAAAAAAAAGTAGTCTTCTTGAGGAAGTGCCTAGGCCACATTTTTACCTGCCTCTTTCTTATTTTTTCCCCCTCCAATTTTTTTTTTGTATTTATTTATTTTTTTACACGAACTCCCAAACATGAACCCCCCTCCCACCTCCCACCCCACATCATCCCTCCAGATCATCCCCATACACCAGCCCCAAGCATCCTGCATCCTGCATTGAACATAGACTGGCAATTCATTTCTTACATGATAGTATATATATTTCAATGCTATTCTCCCAAATCATCCCCCCCCCTCCAATTTTTAAATCCTGGTTTTGATATGTCAGCTAGCTGAGAAGGCAGTTACAGGATTTTCTGGTACACATCACTTTTACGTTATGATCAAGAACTATGAGAGTCATTATGATGACTCTTCCATGGCTAGGTTTCTGAAGTGGTGTATATCTAATAAATTACAAAGTTTTCAGGATAACTCAAGGGATCGTAACTGAAGTGTTGCTCCTTTCCCCTCCAGGTGGCTGAATTATTTAAGAACTTGGGTGAAAACACGTCGCCTTCCCATTTTGCCGCCCTTCCCAGTGTCTGGTTAGCACAAGGTTGGAAGGTTAACGTTAAACTTTTCATCACTTTCTTTCATTTTGTTTTTATCTGTTGGAGAGGAAAATCTTTTCCTCTACCTTCTTAGGTTCAGTGCATGGGGGCCTGCAAATTTAACTGACAAAAGCAAATAACAGGAGAAAAAAGCAATTTTATAAATGTTTTATGTGCATGGACGTTCACAGAGAAGAAAAAAAAGCAAAAGTGTTAGTCGCTTAGTTGTGTCCGGCCCCTTATGACCCCGTGGACTGTAGCCCACCAGGCCCCTCTGTCTGTGGAATTCTCCAGGCAAGAATGCTGGTGTGGGTGCCATGCCCTCCTCCAGGGGATCTTCTGACCCCAGAGTTGAATCCAGGTTTCCTGCATTGCAAGTGGATTCTTTATTGTCTGAGCCACCGGGGAAGTAAAACTCAAAAGAATTATTTAGGCTGGGTTGGGAGGGGTTTACATACGATTTTAATGAAAGGAAAGGGCATATGGGCTTCCGGGATGATAAACTGTAGGCCAGTAACTAGAAAGATATGTAGGAAAACTAACAGAAGATAGGGTTACTTTGGTAAGGTTTGTTTGTACAGACTCATCGTGGTGCCAGTTCTCTATGTCCGGTGAGGTGATAAGAGATGCTCTTCCCTTCCTGGTACTACAGAGAGGATAGGATGTCCTCACAAATAGACACGTATGCCCAGTTTTTAGGCTGAAAGGGGGAAGGGAGAACATTCTCAGTGTTTGTTGATTCTCAGTTGCCTTCAGATCAAAATAATTCTCATGGCAGAGGAGTGTATTTTGGGGTGGCATATACTCATCTCATGTCTAACTTTTCATTTCTTACATCAGTGAGAAAATTGGTATATAATGGATCTTGTCTCCCCACCTAAAAGCTTTAGGGCTACTTCTTGTAACTGATATCCTGAAATTCCCCTCCTTGTAAACCAGTCTTGGTTACTTGATTTTAGAAAACAGGGGTCCTTCAAAGAGATTGTCATTGCCAATGTGATACAACATTAAAAAAAAAAAAACCTCCCACCACTTCTTATAAGTTTAAAAAATGTATTGCATCTAGAGTGTAAGGTTCTATGTATTTTCTGACATTTATGAAGGCATTCAAACACAGTGGCAGAGGCAAGAGGCAGAGTTTAGGGTGCAGCAGGACTTGCAGAAAGCAATGCCAGCTCCGCTTGCTAATGTGGCCAGTCTGCCTCACTGAGAATCTCTGCAAAACTGCAGAGAGGCTGGGGCAAGACGCACACAGCTCTCCCAGCTCCCAGGCCTCTGCATTTATGACAGCTGTCAGGATGTATAGTCTTCACCTCTGTGCAGAGAGTTTCCACAGGCATCATAGTCCCCACACCAGGGGCTGGCCTTGGCTGGCGCTTTTGTGAATACCCATTGTAGCTGGGGTTGACTGGATCCTTGACGAAGGAAGGTGTGTCGGAATAGACAGCCGCCATGCTTCAGCCTCGGGTCCCCCAGCCATGTTTTCATCAAATCTGTCTTCTCGCTTTTCCCCATCACAATTTTAATATAGAAACTCCGAACTAGAAAGAGTGACTTAAATATATAGCTTCCACAATATACGTATATTCAGCATCCCACTATTATCAGAGTGAAAATGTCAACCTTTTAACATCAGCCCTGGCTATATCTGAATATTTAAAAGAGGCTTCTTTTGAAACCTTTTCATGTTTTGCTATTTATGCTACTCCCTGCCCCAGAGATTTAGAGGAAATAATCTCTTGGTTTTGTTTTCTTCCCTGTGAAATCCTTTCCAGTGTTAGACGGTCTGCCACTTTTCCCTGACATTTCCTTTACATCGTGCAGCTATTCTAAACTGATGGTCACAGAGTCCTTCTCAATAACACAGAGACAAACGCTCTGCATAGCTGATGAATTAGAAGCGGCCGCCGCGTGTTAGCTTGATGGATGGTTATAGTGAATGTGTGTGAGTCATGAGTGTTATTTTTGGTCAAAAGAATTGTGTGAACTTTTCTCCTCTATTTTGAGTGCTTTGAAATGTACTACTTTTCTTTCTCTCTCTTTCTTTTTTTTTTTTTTTTTTTTTTTTGTTCTTTAAGGTGTTTGTCAAGGAATTAGACACTGTAACAGAATAGTCATTTTCTAGTTTTCAAAGTTATTGTTTGGGAGTTGAGGAGGTGGAAGGACCGAATAGAAAAGAATTGTGTATTGACAAGTAAGCCAGCCTATGAAATGGGAAAGAAAATTACAGTCACCTGCTTTAAAAGGGGGGTCTCCCCCACCCTTCCCTACCCCAAGGGTCAGTTTGAAAGCTGGGGTAGATTTATGGTGAATTCCCTTGGAGGCGATGTGATTCTAATTAACCATTGTTTTGTAGCTACTGTCGAAATGCTTGACTTTATTTTAGTAGATTTCTTTTCAGCCAGGCTGCAGAGTAAATAATGTTTGACAGTCACATCACTATATCTCTGAATCGCTGTTTCCTAAAGCAGCCCTGTCCTCTGCTCCGCATATCACTGGAACCTTTGATGTATAAACTGGGTGCCTGCCTTGCTCTAACACCCAAATACCAGGAAGTATCTCTGGGCTGAATGCTCTTCAGAGCAGGGCCTAAGGACCAGTGAAAGGCTGCAAGCTGCCATTTCTGGTCCCTGTGACAAAGATAAGTGCAGGAATCGAGAGCAGGTGTTAATATTTGTTTTAATTAGAAGATAATTAATTTACAGTATTGTATCGATGTCTGCCATACATCAACATGAATCAGCCATAGACATACATGTGTCCCCCCACTCCTGAATCTCCGTCCCACCTCCCTTCCCACCCCATCCCTCCAGGTTATCATAGAGCACTGGCTTTGGGTGCCCCGCACCATACATCAAATTCCCACTGGCTATCTATTTTACATATGGTAAATGTATATATTTCCTTGCCAGCAGTCTGACAGTCTGTGTGATTTTATGTCAGGTGAATCTAACAAACACTTGGGGCCTTGAGGTCTTCTTCTGTTTGTTTTCCTAGGAATTGATCTCCATTGTATTTTGCACAAATACTGATCTGGGACAGATTGGAGGTCAGGGTCTTTCACTACCAAGAGTTCAAGCTGTGCGGGTTAAGGTATTATGGTTACATCAGCGAACAAATGTCAGGGTCTTCCCACCCACCTAAGGGGCTCAAGCAGTGATTGATTCAGAAAGAGCAGGTCAAGGACATTGCAGATTTTTGTTGTTAATTTTCGCTGTTGCTCCCACAAGCGCTTCCTTCTGAACATCTCTTCCACTGTTTTAAGAGAAGCAGGCTCCCGTGAAGGTGAATTTTGCTGTGTCTCCTGCAGATGGGGTGCTGAGATGCTGCGTGCAGGTGCCAGCAGACTCCCTGAGGACACTTTCAACCAGGCACCAGCCAGCACTGGCTGCTCCTTGCACCCTGCCTCTGGGCCAGTCCCTCTGGCCTGGGGTGCCTGTCCCTCCATCTGCTGCGGAGGGATTATGCTTGCTGAGCTAATGTCTGGGAAGTGTTCTGGAGTTCCTGGAGGAAAAGGAGAGGCTGCCCGCTTCTGATACTTTGTGCTAGCACAGGAGAGCTGCAAGAAGGAGGGGAGGAACCCAGAAAGGAAAATCAAGAATTGAATCATCTCTCTACTGCAGTCCCGGAGGTTAACCTGCTCTAGTGATCTTGAACTGTTTTCCACAGTGGGAGTCTTGTGATGTGAGAGCGAGAAGGAAGCCAGTTGCCTTCGTCCTACCTGGAACTTTCCCCAGGATATCCCCAGGCTCATGCTTGCTGCTCCTCCTTTTGCCAGCCTTGGTTTGAATGTGGCCTTCCTTGTGACAGCATCTGTGGTCTTTCCCCAGCACACGCTGCTCCCTTTGCCTGCTGTGTTTGTTTCACATAGCACTCATCATTTAACTCGTCGTCACTATTCATTTTGTTGTAATATAATACAGTTAATATAACGTCATCTATTAAAATGTAAGTTTACAAGGGCAAGGGGCTGTGGACTAAAAAATTCGTCACAACTTTGAAAGTAGAGAGTTATCTGATTTGGTGGGAATGTTAAGGACTCTGGGCCCTGGAGGCAGCATCTCAATAGCTCTGAGAAAACTGCTCCGAGGAGGCAGGAGAGAGTCCGGCTATATACAAGTTTGCGATAAAGGGGCCAGGCAGTCAGTCTGAGTATCAAAGATTATTGTTGAGTAGTTAGGAAAAGCAGATATCAAGCTAAGGAATTTAGTGTTCTTCTATGTATGGGAAGATGCAAGCCTCTGGGCTCACTGAATTCATTCCTTTCATATGCACCTCAACTATCTGGGGCCAAGTCCTGCTTCTAGAATGTTTACATCCTTAATTCCTTGTCCACCTTAAGGGGTGGCGGGTGTGGTGGATGGCTGCTTCTTGCAGCCCCCTACCCCCACTCCTCGGCAGTCGCCATTGTGGGGTGGCAGCATCTGTCACATCGCTGGCATAGTGCTCTCTTTTGGGAGCCCCCATTCACATTAGGGGGCCAGAAATCATGGATGGCTGTGACATTTCTTGCCCACCGATATGGCAGGAAATATTTCATTTCACAAGACTTTGTCTGTATTGCTCACTGTTGTATCTCCGGAGTCTAAAAATTGTGCCTGACACACAGTGGGCACTCCCTAAATATTTGTTGTCTAAATGAATGGGTGACTGAGTGCAGGGGCAGGATGACAAAGGAGACAGCTGTATCCAAGGAGCCTTCCTGCCAATCTGCCCAACTGTCCACTGAGTGAGTGAGTTGGAGCCACTGGAAGGGCAGAGTCAAAGAGAGATGACCAGCCTTTAACCAGTGCCTACTCTACATCAAGCACAGTAGATGTCCTAGGTTCATTTTAAATGAAAGTATCAATTTACTACATGAAGTACGTATGGTCAGCTCCATTTCATGGGTGAAGAAACGCAAGAGGTTAAGAGACTTACTCAAGGTCACCCAGTCCAGTTAGTGGCAGAACTGGGGCCCAACGCAGTCTATGATTCCTTCTGGAGAAATTTCCAAAAGCCNTTTAAATGAAAGTATCAATTTACTACATGAAGTACGTATGGTCAGCTCCATTTCATGGGTGAAGAAACGCAAGAGGTTAAGAGACTTACTCAAGGTCACCCAGTCCAGTTAGTGGCAGAACTGGGGCCCAACGCAGTCTATGATTCCTTCTGGAGAAATTTCCAAAAGCCGCCTGTTGATCACAGTATCTCTTGTTTCTGTGCTCTCCTGCCTGCAAAATGGGGGTGAATTTTCTTTATCCTTTACCAGATTTTTATCTGATAAGGACAGGAATCTGGGAAAACTGGAAAACGACTATTACAACATATGAGCTTTGCAAATATGGGGTTGAGAATTAGATCACGTTTTTGAATAATGTTCACAAATAAGCAAGTGGAGATCAGGGATGGCTGGAATCCTGCCAAGTGGGGATGAGCGGGGTTTCTATGCAACGTTACGTTCTATGAACTGGTTTCAGTATTTTGTTATTCCAGATATTTCTCTAGGCTAAGACCGCAATCTTCAGACTCAACCTATTATCTTTAATTTAAGAAATNGAATAATGTTCACAAATAAGCAAGTGGAGATCAGGGATGGCTGGAATCCTGCCAAGTGGGGATGAGCGGGGTTTCTATGCAACGTTACGTTCTATGAACTGGTTTCAGTATTTTGTTATTCCAGATATTTCTCTAGGCTAAGACCGCAATCTTCAGACTCAACCTATTATCTTTAATTTAAGAAATATTTATGGAGCATCCACTAGGTTCTCGAGGTAGACCAGTAGAGAGAACAAAGTTCCTTGCCCTTAACGGAGCTTCTCTCTTATTAGGAAGAGAGAGACAGGACATAAACACTGAGCAATAAACATACGTCAACATATGGCAATAAACAAGAAAGTAAATTACACAGTATGTTAAGAGATGGCAAGTGCTATGGAAATAAAAAGTAGTGCAGGGGAAAGGGTTTGGGCATTCAGGGGAGGTGGGCAGTTTGCACCATTAGACAGTGGTCCGTGTGGGCCCTTTGAAATGATGCACTTTGAACAAAGACCTCAAAAAGGTCAGGGACTGAACCAAGAGATATCTGGGAGGGAGAGCATTCTAGTCCAAGAGAACCAACAGAGGGAGCAATGCTACGATAGGTCCTGCCTGCGCTATGCAGGAAACAGCCAGAAGTGGGCTCCCAAGGAGCTGAATGGGGGCCTACCTTGACAGTAGAGATGCTGGATATCCCGATGGCTGGAATATGGGAGGTGAAATAAAGCGAGGAGTCAAGCGTGAGCCAAGGTTTAGTCTTTATATTAGTCTTTACCTTTCATTCCCCTTTGATTACCTAACATAACTGAGTATTCCTGGAAGTATTAGCTTTGAAGTCTTTGGAGATTTAGCCAACTGCATTTCACTCATCCACAATGTCTCTGGATTTGAGTTTTTCAGCTATCACAGGGCAGGTATCTAAGATGACTCTCAAACCCCTTGTATGACTGTTTCTGAAAAATGCCTCTTCAGGAGTCATATTCCAATTGCTGCCTTGCCTCCCTCCCTCCTTCCTTCATTCATTTATTCATCAGGAGTCTGTAAAACATTTGCTGAAATGAGAGCACTTCCTGGAGCAATGTCCTTGGAGGCTTAGGAAGGAGGAAAAAGAATCTCGACCTTAGAATAGTTCATTTCTTCTTGCTGAGGTTAGATAAGAGCACAATAAGCAAGGTGAGAATTATAACAAATTAGCAAAATTTGAATAGTATAGAAGCAGCAGCTATGGCAGGTGAAGTTGAATAGTAAGTTACAGGCTTGACTAGATGAAAGCATGCACGTAGTTTGGGAACAGATGTAAATTCAGGTTCAAGGAGTCTGAGAAGGGTGGGAGCATGGTAAAGGATGCTCAAGCGGTCCAGAGGAACCGGCTATGATGTGCTGATGAAGCTGGACTGAAGGAGGGGAACACTGCCCGTGTGGGCTAGCGGGATCTGGTCTGAGCAGGAAGAAATCTTAAGGAAGCGATGCCATTACAAAGACTGGACTGGAAGGCGCTCCTCCTGACTGTTTGGTACTCTGGGAACTAGAACACGGGAATAGGAGGTGAGCAAGCAGCCCAGGAGGTTGTTACATTACCCTGGATCCTGAGTTCTACAATCCTGATACCTCACCGGTCTCTTGTCTGACTGATTTTTTTTGATCAAAATTCTGGGCATTAATGTGGCAAAGAAAAATTCATTAAACATGATCTATTTGAAGGAAAAAACTATCCAAACAAGGACATGAAACTTTTCCATTACTGTTGGCCCAAAGTTAGCATTGAACTCTAGGACTGCTTGTAAGAGTTTTCATGAGGAGCTCTTAAAAAAAAAAAAAATGTCTAGTAAGACCAAGTCCTCCATCACTTGTCTGTGAGCCATTCTGGAAATAAAAAACATCCCCAAATTGAGGTTCATGGCCAGTTTTATTTCCCTCTATGTGGTTGTAGTGGCGTGATTTTCACACTTGCTATATTCGTACATGTGTTTACTCTAAAGGGTTTTGTGTGCTTCAGCTGGGCTTGGATGCTGACTGCAATAAGCCTAATAAAACCTCACATTTCTCCACTCCTCCATTTCTGACTATATTTCATAATGTGTTGATATTTGCAGGCTAATCTTGCACAACTATTGAGAGATTCTCAGGACCGAAATAAACATCTGGGAGAAGAAATTAAAGAACTTCAGCAAAGGCTTGGAGAAGTCCAGGGTGATAATAAGGTACTGTGAATATTTAAAGACAAGAAGCTCTCCTGAGTAATTTTGTGCCATAGGTTTATGTATGGTGCATCAGAAAAATGTAATACCACATTTGCGTTAAAATTTGTTATAGATTTTTACATTTACGATGGAAATTCAGTTTAGCATTTCTTATCTTTATTACATTCCCTTTGCACGTATGCGTGCACATGCGTCTGTGTGTGTTTCTGGGTTGCTCTAAAATATTGTCACAACCCATTGTAGAAGTTTCATTATGTTCAGCTTGGTGCTGAATAACATTGTGGTTGAGGGCAAAATAAAACCCAAATGCTATACTTTCTCCCTTCTATACAAATAATGGATTTGTGGCTCAGATGATTTGGAATTATTCACATTCGGTTTTGAATTTTAAGTAGTCATCCTACTAATTATGTTCACATAACCAATTTATTTTATTGCTAAATTTGGCAATTTGTATGGAACATTGCTCAAAATCCACTGCTTGGTATTAATCAAACTCCCCTGTTGGCAACGTTAATTATAAAATATGAACTCATAAACTCCAAACTAAATGTGAACACTCTCTCTCCCAGCTGAAGCTGTGAACAAAAGTACAATTGAGAAAAGGAAGAAAAACTACCCAAGTTTAATTCTGTCCCCCGCCCCCCAAATAATTTCCTGTTTTGCCAAGATAACTTCAATTTTAACTTCTTGCTAGAGGCAGCTTTCACAACAGGGATTGCCTTTGGAGTTTGACTCAAGAAAACTACATGGAAGGAGGAGGTGCTTTCTTGGGAAATGTCTCTTGAATGGCACCAAATCCCCTGACAAACGATGGGCGTGCTCGGCATGGCTGGGAGTCATTGGTTATCACGAGGTGCCATTTTGAAAGATGCTCATTCTTTTTAAAAAAAAAAATGCATGGAGGTGTCTGGATCACCCACAGAACCCTTCCATGACAAGAGAGCAGGGAGGATTGTGTGTTCACTGCTGGCTGAAGGGGCTCAACCTAAGGGCGTACTGGGGAGTCTTCTCCAAACAGCCTCTTCTCCACTTAGTCTGTCTTTAAAATATTTTTAAAACCTCTGGGATTTAACATACTATATTTGCAAAAGTAAGCTCTACTATTCTCAGTCATGAAATAGGAGGTGGACGAGAATGCCTAAGAAAGGTACTAATTAACCCTAGACAAGCTAATCAGGCCTTCCAAAATGATTTAAGCTCTGTAACCTAGGTTTGGTCAAAAATTAAAGGCCAGGCCTTCTTAGTCAC
Organism: Oreotragus oreotragus; assembly: GCA_006410675.1. Lineage (NCBI taxonomy): Eukaryota > Metazoa > Chordata > Mammalia > Artiodactyla > Bovidae > Oreotragus > Oreotragus oreotragus. Next base: position 126,017 of record SJYX01000694.1, on the reverse strand, counting down.
TCCCACAAGTTATAACATCGGAGTAAGTTTTTCCAGAGACTAAAATCAGGCTCGTACAATCCTGACCTTTAAATCTGTAAAAATACTGCAGGAGTTTTGAGATGAAATGGGGCTTCCCTGATGGCTCAGGCTTCCTTGAGGCCTGCAGTGCAGGAGAGACCTGGGTTAAGTCCCTGGCTGGGGAGGAAGCCCTGCAGAAGGAAATGGCCACCCACTCCAGCGTTCTTGCCTGGAGAATGCCATGGACAGAGGCGCCTGGCGGGCTACAGTCCACGGGGTCGCAAAGAGTTGGACACGACTAAGTGACTAATACACTTGGAAGTGATATAAATCCACAAAATACTAAAACATTTTGAAACGTGATATTTGCATTCATGGTTCTTCTTGACTGATTTTTTTGCTTCTTTTCTTTTTTATTTTCTGGGCTACCCCCAACTCTCCTAACACACGTCTGTCTCACCTTTTGGTCACTTATAATTGTATCACTTTGTAGGCGTGAGATATTCTAGGCATTGACATTTGCAACTGATATTTCAAGGAAAGAAAGGGAGGGGTGTGCACGTAAGTGAGTGTGTGTGAGAAACACTAAGCGCAGCTCTGGGGCTGCTCTTGCATTGGCACCATCTGAACTTCATGATTTGCCTCCATTCTGGGTCTTTATTCCAGTAGCTGAACACATTTATCAAACTTGCTTTTCTCAACCAAGGTTTAGGATTTAGTGACTCATTTTCATGGCCTGTGAAGTAATTTGCCTGCCAAAAGGTGCAGGGAAGATGTTATAATGTTCAGTAGACCCTGTATCTCAGTATCCAGCCCTCTCCTCCTCAAAAAAGACCAGCTACAGTGAGCCCCAGAAATTCCATTTATTCTCATTTGCATCTAAAGTAATAGGGCTGGTTTATTTTCAGCCCCCTGTGAGTCATGTTCATCCTCCCCCCTACCCTCACCCCCAGTCATCAACATTAAGGCCAGATGACTCATTCAGTAATGACACCAGCCATCATTAGAAACTCAGAGGCCTCTGTTGAAGGGTGGCCATGGCTGTGTGGTAGGAAATGAGTTAACCCCACCTTTGCTTTTTATTCATTGCGTCACTCACAGCTCCAACCTTCCCATCACCTTCTGAATCCAGTCCCAGCTCCCTACCTTGGTGTGCTAGATCCCTATTATATAGCCCCTCCTAATTTCTCCAGCCACGTCTCTTGCCATTAGTCGCCTCATACCTCCACCCTGCAGTGCTCGTTTCAGCCTCTTTCTGGAGCCATACTGCCTCGTGCCTCAGGGCCTTTGCACCTGCTGTCACAGTCTGGAACACTCTTCCCCTTTACCTCTGCAAACTCCTGCTCATCTTTCAGGCCATAGGTCAGATGTAGCCTTCTCCAGCCTTTGGGGGCATTCGTGCACACACCAACAGTGTCCTACTCTTTCCCCTCTGCTTATACTTTTGTGGCTCTCCTCCCATAAGCGCAAACCCTTTGCAGGCCAAACTCCTGGTATCCGTAGGAATTAGCATTCTTAGTTTGTGATGCATAGATTTTATTTAATAGAGCTTTTAAAATGTTTAATCAGAGGATAATTGCTGTACCATGTTGTGTTGGTTTCTGCCAAACAACAACGTGAATCAGCTATAAGTCTACATATATATCCCCTCCCTCTTGAGCCTCCCTCCAGCTCATACTCCATCCCACCCCTCTAGGCTGTCACAGAGCACTGGGTTGGGCTCCCTGTGTTACAGCAACTTCCCACTAGCTATCTGTTTTACACATGGTAACGTACATGTTTTGCTGCTACTCTCTCAATTCATCTACCCTCTCCTTCATCCATTGTCTCTATTCCTACCAGGCAAGTAGTATGCTTGGTACCATTTTTCTAGATTCCATATATATTTGTTCTCTTTGACTTATTTCACTCTGTGTAACAGGCTCTAGGTTCATCCACCTTAGTTCAACTGATTCAAATTTGTTCCTTTTCATGGCTAAGTAATATTCCATTTATATGTGTACCACAACTTTATGCATTCATCTATTGATGGACATCTAGTTGCTTCCATGTCCTGGCTATTGTAGATAGTGCTGCAGTGAACGTTGAGATACCTGTGTCTTTTTGAATTCTGGTTTTTCTCAGGGTATATGCCCAGTAGTGCGATTGCTGGGTCATATGGTAGTTTTTTTTAAGGAATCTCCATGCTGTTCTCCATAGTGGCTGTATCTATTTAATAACAGATTTTTATTGAAGCAATGGTATAGGATAAATGAATGAGTGAATGAATAAAGGAAATGTAAAAAAAAAAAAAAGAGCAAAAAAGTTCAAGAAAGAGGAAGAGAAAAAGAAAAAGAACACAAGAAAATGGCAGACTGACTGCCCGTCTGGTTCTCATCACCAGCTTGCTTTGTGGGGTGAAGACTAATGTAGAAATCTAGAGAAAGGGGTTAGAAAGCAAACCATTCCATTCAAGAAAAACCTGAAGAAAACCAAACCTAAGCTGTGGGACCTTGGGAAACCCCTGGAGGGGTCAGGGAGAGCTGTGGCTGAGCCTAAGTAGAGGTGGGATAAGACTCCTGCTCCTAGACTGGCTCAAGCCTGTTAAATTCAAGAAATAATAATTGATGTTGTTTGATTCCTAACTCCCCGTATTCCGAACAGAAGGGCTGATGGCATCATTTTAGAAGCAACTATTAAAGTGGAAATTTTGTTTTGCTTATCTTCAAGTTAGTTGCCATTTTAACTGATGACCCTTCGCCATATTTTGGGAAGCCCAGATTCTAGACGTTAAGTACATTTAAGAAACAAGGTGATAGAAAATTACTTGCCTTGGTTATTTTAAGGTAGACTAATTTTTCCATTTGTTCAGCTAGAGCCTTGTAACCCCGCGTGCCATAAAGCATTTTCAAACAGCCTCTTGAAAGATTTGTTGCCACCCTGGCTTACAAGCTGCTTGGTACTCACACAGGGTCGGCAGGTGGATGGTGGGCTTCCGTGATCAACATCACCTAGTATTCTCTGAGCATAGCCCAATAATTTCTCAAGGCTCGCAGACAGATACAATACCCCAGTCCAAACCAGACGAGAGGTGGGAAAAGGGAAGCCTAGTAGATGTCCTCCCCTTTCTTGATAATTATACCCTGAAAGGTTAAAGAAGGAAGGGAGGGCTTACACCTCCACAAATCATCCTGGGGAAAGCTCTTCACGAGGGTGGATTGCCCAGGGTTCTTTGTGCGTCCATCTGTGAGGAATAAGGACCAATTACATGGGAAGCCCCAACAGCACAAGGACCTCGAGTCTGGAAAGCAGCCCACTGAGAGAATGACAGCTTCCCTTCCTGCTCCCGCCATACTCCTGCTTCCACTTCTGAGCAGACATTGTAAAAAGAGAAGATTCAGGGAAAGGGGACCGGGAGGAAGAAGGAGGTCTTTGAGAATTTAAGACTCAGTAAGAGGCACAACGGGCTTCCCCAGTGGCTCAGCAGTAAAGAATCTACCTCCAGTGCAGGAGACCCNAAGAAAAAGAACACAAGAAAATGGCAGACTGACTGCCCGTCTGGTTCTCATCACCAGCTTGCTTTGTGGGGTGAAGACTAATGTAGAAATCTAGAGAAAGGGGTTAGAAAGCAAACCATTCCATTCAAGAAAAACCTGAAGAAAACCAAACCTAAGCTGTGGGACCTTGGGAAACCCCTGGAGGGGTCAGGGAGAGCTGTGGCTGAGCCTAAGTAGAGGTGGGATAAGACTCCTGCTCCTAGACTGGCTCAAGCCTGTTAAATTCAAGAAATAATAATTGATGTTGTTTGATTCCTAACTCCCCGTATTCCGAACAGAAGGGCTGATGGCATCATTTTAGAAGCAACTATTAAAGTGGAAATTTTGTTTTGCTTATCTTCAAGTTAGTTGCCATTTTAACTGATGACCCTTCGCCATATTTTGGGAAGCCCAGATTCTAGACGTTAAGTACATTTAAGAAACAAGGTGATAGAAAATTACTTGCCTTGGTTATTTTAAGGTAGACTAATTTTTCCATTTGTTCAGCTAGAGCCTTGTAACCCCGCGTGCCATAAAGCATTTTCAAACAGCCTCTTGAAAGATTTGTTGCCACCCTGGCTTACAAGCTGCTTGGTACTCACACAGGGTCGGCAGGTGGATGGTGGGCTTCCGTGATCAACATCACCTAGTATTCTCTGAGCATAGCCCAATAATTTCTCAAGGCTCTCCTCAGTTTCCTCATCTATTAAATGGGAGTAATGATATCTCACATAGACTTGCTGTCAGTTTTCATCATTATTCATCAATACATGATTGGGAACTCACTGTGTGCTGATTAATGTTCTAGATGCTATGACTACATCAAGGAATAAGAAAGACAAGGTACCCAGTCTCACAGATATACAGTCTAGTTGGGGAGATGGAGGGTAAGAAAATTAAGTAGTTATATATACAATCATCAGTGTTTAGTGCTAGGAAGAAAAGAAAACAGGAGATTTAATGATTAGAATTGTGTGTGTACATCAATATTATGTTTATAAAGGGTGTAGTACAGTGTCTGGCATCCAGTAAGCACTCCATGAAGGGTAAACATTGGTGGTATCTTTAGCACAACCTGGGCCCAGATCAGCTTAGAGTCCTCTTGTATAAAATTTCCACCAGGAATCTCAAGGTCGTTTTACCTGTTGATCAACTGTTTCCAGTGGACCAGATGGGCGTATGCCTCCCGTTAGAGACACAGGCTGAGGTGAGAAGCCCGGTGCCTTGCATTTTATGTACCCCTTGTGGAATAAGCACCTAAGAGAATGTACCAGGAGTGGCATCTCATGTTTCCATTGGGTCTTCTAGTCCACTTGCTTTTATGTTTCCTTCATTTTACAGGTTACGGCACTTTTAGTACAGAAAAACAAAAATGCATTGTGAGGTCCTCAAAACCAAGGAACTTCAGGTGGGCAGTGTCAGGCAGTCACTTTCACTGGGCCCCTGCTGGCCAATTTAAATGTAACTGTTTGCAGCTGTGCATAAACAGGAGGTTTTACCCTTAATAATGAGCTTTATGCTACACCAGTCAACAGTCTTTAAATAACTGTTTTATCTGGTATTGGCACCATACAATGATAGACCCTTTCTGTGAATGTACCTCTATTGATATGGGACTTTTGGATGGATTCAGCAAGCAAACCAATTAAGCAAAGCCACCAGTCGATAAAGATAGACCAGTGGGCATGCAGGTGACTTATTAAAGTATACTTTGTTTAAAAAAAAAAAAAAAATGCTCAGCTGTGGATGTTTGTAACAGTCCAGGATGAGGGATCAGAGAGCTTTTCATAAACATTTCCTCTTTATGCTTCAAAGGAGCACCGAGATGTCCTAGCCTGTCAGAAGCCCACATGGAGAGGGCACTCTAATGAAGAGCTCTCACCCTGGGTAATTAGAAATTAATTACCAAGAATCAATCTAACTCAATGCAACTATGAACCATGCCGTGTAGAGCCACCCAAGACGGACAGGTCATGGTGGAGAGGTCTGACAAAACGTGGTCCACTGGAAAGGGGAATGGCAGACCACTTCAGTATTCTTGCCTTGAGAACCCCATGAAC
>SJYX01000694.1:98933-116982 GCA_006410675.1 Oreotragus oreotragus | reverse complement strand
AAGATGCTTACTCCTTGGGATAAAAGTTATGACCAACCTAGGTAGCATATTAAAAAGCAGAGACATTACTTTGCCAGCAAAGGTACGCTAGTCAAAGCTATGGTTTTTTTCAGTAGTCATGTATGGATGTGAGAGTTGGACTATAAAGAAAGCTGAGTACCGAAGAATTTATGCTTTTGAACCGTGGTGTTGGAGAAAACTTTCAAGAGTCCCTTGGACTGCAAGGAGATCCAACCAGTCCATCCTAAAGGAAATCAGTCCTGAATATTCATTGGAAGGACTGATACTGAAGCTGAAACTCCAATCCTTTGGCCACCTGATGCGAAGAACTGACTCATTTGAAAAGACCCCAATGCTGGGAAAGATTGAAGGCAGGAGGAGAAGGGGACAACAGAGGATGAGATGGTTGGATGGCATCAACTCAATGGAGATGAGTTTGAATAAACTCAGGGAGTTAGTGATGGACAGGGAGGCCTGGCATACTACAGTCCATGGGGTCAAAAAGAGTCGGACACGATTGAGTAACTGAACTGAACTGAACTGAACCAAGAATTAAAATGAGTGAGAAGGTCCCTTCACCTGTTCTGGCCCCGTCATATTTTGCTCTAACTGAGATCTTGACGGTGAACCATAGGCAACACTCAGTTCAGCAAGCAGCCGGACTAGTTCAACATTTCCTAATGCTTTATTGTGAGATGAATTAGACAAATGAATTTGGTCTCAGAGACCATGTTTAAGCTTGTTCTGGTTTATACGAGCTTATAGCCTGGGTGGGGCAGATGACCAAAACAGTGTGATTTTGAACATTCATCCCCTTAGACCATGCATTGTAATTGCACTTCATAGAGAACTGATTCTGAAGGATGTCTTGGCCCAAGATTTGTTTTACAGTACACCACACCCAAATTGGGATACCCTGGTGGCCCAGCAGTAAAGAATCTACCTGCAATGCAGGAATCCCTGGGATGGGAAGATCTCCTGGAGAAGGAAGTGGCGACCCAGTTCAGTATTGTTGCCTAGGAAATCCCATGGACAGAGAAGTCTGATGGGCTACAGTCCATGGGGTTGTGAAGAGTCAGACATGACTTATTGACTAAACAACAACAACCACAACATACCCAAATTACACTAAAGTCAAAACAAACTGAAGCAGCTTTAAAACTGCTTTGCACAACTCTTCAAATTTTGTCCCTTTGGGAACAATGTGTTCTGAACTATCTGAGGATAAGTCAGGAGCTTGATAGCTGTGTGACCTTGGGCCAGTTCCTTGACCTCTCTGTAAGATGGAGGTAATAGTAGTACTTGCCTCACAGAGAGTGGTTCGGTTCAATTCAGTTCAACACATCTTCATTGAAAACCTGACTCTCTGGTCTGGAAATAAGGTAGTAAACCAAACCACTGAATTCCTGCTGTCGTGAAGCTTCTGTTCTAGTGGGGACGGAAGGACAGTGAGCAAAGAAACAGATACATGGTGTAACACTGATTCTGAGAGGCACAGTTTTAACATTTGAACATCTCTGATGTAGTCATTGGTATCATGTAGTGATGACTGGTATTTCTCAGCCTTTTTGGAGATGCATAATGGTAGGTCTTAGCGTTAACAAAATCTTACATTTGATTAAATACAGTAAAACATAAAGTCAGATAGTGCTAAATACTAAGCTGACAAGTCACAGCAGGCTAGAGAGCTGGAGGGCTTCCCAGGTGGCACCAGAGGTAAAGAAAACTCCTGCCCATGCAGGGGACATAAGAGACATAAATTTGGAATAAATCGCAAAGCGCTTCTGAGAGCTGATGATGCATGAACTCTCCCCACCCACTTCTCGACCCCGACTCTAACCACCTCTCTTGTTCGATCCCTGGGTGGGGAAGATCTCCTGGAGGAGGGCTTGGCCACTCTAGTACTCTTGCCTGGAGAATCCCATGGACAGAGGAGCCTGGCAGGTGACAGTCCATGGGGTCACAAAGAGTTGAACATGACTGAGCAACTTCACAGGCACGGAGCTGTAGACTGCAGCCTGGAGGGCACTGCTTACATCGGGTGTCAGAAGGCATTCCTGTCCACATGCCCTTGGCTCCGAGGCCTGGAGGAAGTCAGACGGGAAGTGCTCCAGGCAGTGTGTGCTGTCATCGGTGAGGAGAGAGGCTGCAGAGTGCTCACTCCAGGACCCTCCCCACCAGGGTTCAACTCCCAGCTCTGCCATTTCTAAGGACTGTGAGGTGGTCAAGTCACTCCCCCTCTCTGTCTCCACGGGGATCGGAACAGTACGTCACAGAATGCTTGTTGGACTTAATGGGTCAGTGTGTGTAAGCACTGAGGGCTTGGCATGTGACGGGTGAGGGAAAGTGCACACCCCAGTCTGAGCGCAGGCCCCAGGCAAGGAGCCCTGGCTTCAGCCCCTCCACGGCTCTCCCCTATAAAGACGTCGGACAGTGTCTGCCTCCTGGGCTTGTGGGAAGCTGCGAACCGGAGGCTTCCTGTATCTCCGATGCATCTGAGGACTCCCTGAGGCCAGCCAGACATGGCTGTGGTCACCGGGTATTTCGGTGCATGTGGCCAGAGAGGTCCCTGAGGTGGAGCTGACAGCGGGAGGGATAAGCAGGCAAGCGAGTTGATTTCTGGAAGCACAGTGAAGGCACTGGGGCACTTGAAGGGGAACGCTTCAGCAGTGGTGTTCAGGAAGGCCTCCTAGAGGAGGTGACATTCGATCTGTGACCTGAAAGAGACAGAAGACATGGGTTCTGCACAGACCTGCGGGGAGAGCAAGTGCCGAGGCCCAGAGGCAGGCAGAAGCAGGGGCTGAAGGGAAGCCAGCAAGGCTGGTGAACAAGAGAGGTGGTTCGAGTCGGGGTCGAGAAGCGGGTGGGGGCAGTAAGCTTCTAGCATGTTGTTTGGCCCAAACTGGGTGCTCATTAACTGGGAAACACTGATGTGCACTAATGACTGTGTGCATGGTGATCTCCAGAGCCTGGGAGGAGGACAATGAAAACTGCTGCATTGTGTTTTTTTGTTGTTCTTTAAGTGACAAATTCTTTTGTTTAAAGTTAGAACTGGATTTGTCACATAGGTCTAGGAATTTGAACTTTGGTATACACAATAGAATTGCCTCCTTGGAGCCATTTAAAGCTCTCGTGTCTAATTTTATCAAGGGTATTTCAAAAGGTCAGGGGGCAATTGAAGAGGATGTGGAAAAAACCAATAGATAAAGACAAGATAGGCAGGAACTTGTTTTTTAAGTCACCCAGCACAACACCGGCAGCTGAATGTTTAATAAATGACTTTTGGTGCTGACCTCTCCCTAGGCATGCTATTTGCAGAAGTATGCAAGGACCAGGGTGAGGAAGGGCTCACATCTATTTCCTGTTAATTTTTTCATCTAGTCCTCCCAGTAATTCTGGCAAATAGTCATTGGATTAGAATTATAGCCATACCAGCTACAACTGGGGATTGCACTTCCAAAGCTCTTCAGAGAATGATCATTGCATTGTATCTTTGCATTGCAAGGATGGAGACCCCAGAGTTGGAGTTGTGCAGTGCACAAGCTGGGCAGCCGTACTTAACTGTCCTGTCTACAAGATAGCTCTTACCCTCACTATGGACTCATTATGGAATATGTCCCCCACCAAAATTTGTATGTTGGAACCCAGTCTGAAATGAGATGGTATTAGGTGCTGGGGCCTTTGAGTGATTAGATGACTTGGGTGATTCAGGGTGGCAGAGCTGACATGAATGGAATTAGTGCCCTCATAAAAGAGACCCCAGTGGAGCTCTTTTGTCCCCTCGGCCAAGTGAGGACATAGTGAGAAGACAGCTGACTATGAACCAGAAGTGGGCCCTCACTAGACAAAAGATCTAACAGGGCTTTGATCTTGGATTTCCTAGCCTCCAACTGTGAGAAACAAATGTTTGCTGTTTATCAGCTACTCCATCTATAGTATTCTGTTATAGCAGTCTAAATAGATTGAGCCAAGAATTGGTTCTGAGAAGTGGGGTGCTGCTATAACAATGTGGAAGCAGCTTTGGAACTGGGTAGTGGGTAAAAAGGTTGCAAGAATTTTGAGGCTCCTGCTAGAAAAAGCCTATTATCCTTCACAGCATTGCTGTGAAGTAGGGGCAATTCGGGTGAGGATAGAAGAAAAGAGAGAGAAGGAGCTGTAGAGGAAGCATCAGTCTTAGCAGAGATACTTAAGTAATCCTGAACAGAATGTTGGTAGAAATATGGACGGTAAAGGCCATCCTGATGAGGTCTTACATGCAAATGAGGAACACGTTATTGGATGCTGGGAAAAGGCCGTCCTTCTTGTGTGTTAGTCACCCAGTCGTGTCTGAAACTTTGTGTGCCGTGAACACTGAGTTCCTCTGTCCATGGGATTCTCCAGTCAAGAGTACCTGGAGAATAGTGGGTAGCCATTCCCTTCTCCAGGGGATCTTCCTGACCCAAGGATTGAACCTGGGTCTCCTGCATTGCAGGCAGATTCTTTACCATCTGAGCCACCAGGGAAACTTGGTTGAATTGTGATTAGGTCCTGTTGCTTTATAGAAGGTAAAACTTGTAGGTGATGAAGTTGGATATTTGAGGAAATGTCTAAGGAGAGTGTTGAAGAAGTAGCCTGGTTTCTCCTAACTGCTCGTAAAATGTGAGAAAAGAGAGATGATTTGAAGATGGAATTGTTCAGCAAAAAGGAATCAGAATTTAAAGATTTGGGAAATTCTCTGCCTGTCTATATTGCAAAAAAATTAGAATGCTAAGGGTGTTGGGCAAACAACCCTTTGATAAGGAGGCTAATACTAATTAGTATGAGTAAGAGGCTGAGCACTATTTTTCAGGACAAGAGAAGAATGACATGTAAGGTGATTCAGAGACCAGCAAGGCTATCACTCCTGCCACAAGCCTGGAGTGCCTGGCTCTGGGGGACAGACAGTTGCCTCCACTTGGATTAGAAAAGAGGGGGCCTTCCAGAACTCCAAGGCTGAAGACCCCAGCCCAGGAGAGCTACAGGGCCCTGGCAGAGCCATCCTGCCAAGTCTTGGGGGCGATGTTACCGTTGGGCCTGGAAGGTAGAGCGTCCATCCAAAGAGGATTAGCCCTGAGCCTTACAATTTAATGTTGTTTGCTCTGTTAGGTTTGGGGCTCACTTGAGACCTGTCACCCTTTCCTCTTTCCTGTTTCTTCCTGTTGGAATGGTAATGTCTCTCCTGCCTGTGTCCCACCGTTGTATTTTGGGAGCACATAACTTGCTAAGTCTCTCCATTTCACAGCTGGAGAGGAGTTGGCCTCAGGATGCATCTCATGTCCAATCTCACTCATGGATGATTTAAACAAGGTGAGGTTTAGATAAAGCTTTGGACTTCAGACTCTAGAGTTGATGCTGGAATCAGGTAATTCTTTGGGAGGTATTGGGATACAGTAAATGTATTTTGCATGTGAGAAGAACATGAATTTGGGGGTGATCAAGGGTGGAATACTATAAGCTATATCCTCCCTCCTGCCACATAATTCATATGTTGAAGCCTAGCCCCCAGCGTGGTGATATTTTTAGGTTCGGCCTTTGGGAGATGATTAAGTCATGAAGGTGGAGCCCTCATCCACGGGGTTAGTGCCTTTGTAAAAGGGACCCTAGAGAGCTCTCTCAGCCCTTCCACCATGTGAGAACACAGCCAAAGGACAGCCCTCTATGGACAGGGAAACACCCAATGCGCTAGCATTTTCATCTTGGACTTCCCAGCCTCTAGAATTATGAGAGATGTTTATAGTTATAAGCCACACAGTGTATGGCAATCTGTTATAGCAGTCTGAACGAACTAAGACAGTCCCCACTTTCAAAAAAACTGATCTCACCCAGGGCTCTGTGAAGGTTAGGTGACAGCTGAGGACGTGTGACTAGAATGAGCAGATGCAGGAGCTGAACACAGGTAACACCAGGAGAATAATAGCTGCTCCTGCCTCCGGCTACTGGGGAAAATTGTTGTTGTTCAGTTCCTGAGTTGTGTCTGACTCTTTGTGACCCTATAACTGCAGCCCACCAGGCCTCCATCCTTCACTATCTCCCAGAGTTTGCTCAAACTCATGTCCATTGAGTCGGTGATGACTCATTGGTGAGCTGGGGAAAATGGATTTAGGCAAATGAAAACAAGACGAGGGAGAGGCTGTTGAGGGCTCTGAGGGATGAAGCCAGAGAAGAGATCAAGGAGGAAGTGAGTCATTCTGACTGAGGGGCCTTGACAGCACCAGAGTTTTAGCAGGGCTGTGGCAGAGGAGTCAGACTCTGTCGTCAGGGTGGGGGAAGGGCGCCCAAAAGCCGTTCGCCACATCGTTTTGCGGTCTTGTCCCTCGGCCACATCTCAGCTGCAGCTGCACCTCATCCATAAGCGGACGACTCACACCCGTAATTCATTCATAAGCATTTATTTCCATCTAAATCAGCAAAAGGACATGTCTCCTGATGGCCATGCACGCACCTCTCAGGGCACTGGTCCACTCCGAGGGTTGGCACAGGGAGGCTGGCTGTGCAATTTTGATAGTCCCATTGGAGGAAATTAAGTGCTCTGAGCAGTTGCTTCCTAACAGCTTCCAAGGAGGGAAATCAACCCCATTGCCTGCAGTCTACAGATAACGTTGGCTCAGCAGCTCACTTTCCTCCAGCTTGGAAGAAAATTGGGACTTTCCCAGTGGGTGTCTGTGTGGGGAACCTCACGTGGAGGGGGACACCAGTGGTTACAGCCATGATTGTAATAGCAGCTGACGTTGATCAAGCACTCTTTATGTTCTGGGGCTGTGCTAAGTATGGTAGGGAAATATCTTCTCTTACGTGGGACTAGGTTCTAAAGTCAGCATGTAAGAGGCAAAAACCTGTGTCTGGCTGAAATTCGCCTTGAAGTCCCCTTAAGTTGCCCATAATGTTCAGGGGCATGGCCGTGCAAGCTCCTGAACAGCAGCCTTACCTATAAACATGAACAGTATGACTGTGCCCAAATGCATCATCAGTCTCTCTCTCACCTTGCCCTCGGTCTAGGGCACTGAAAGTAGGGACGGAGGGAGCCACCGATTTTTAAAATTATTATTGTTCTCCCATCCCCTTTTCTTCATCCTGCTCTTCTTCCCCTTGGTTTCCCCCTCATCTTTTCAGAAACTGGACACATGAATTTGAATTGCCCTAAGTTAAATTCTCGTTTAATACAACTTCACTGTTTGACTTCATGCTCAGTGTTGGGGAGGGGAAATTGCCCCCTCCACCCCTCTTGACATCTTGTGGTTGGACGCAAGACAGATTAGCAGGAGAAAAAGAGACATATTTGAAATTCATGCTGGTCTCTCAGACATGGGATCTAAGAAGTGACCAAAGCAGATAACTTTTATACTTTCAGACAAAGAAATGATATATTTGGGAGGAATTGACAGGAGAGAGATCCTTAGGTTTTGGGTGCCCAATTAGCGAAAAATATAAACTGAGTTTTGACTTGGGGTAGTAAATAAAAGCAGTAACAGCGTTTGTTTAGATTTTGGTTTCTTGCCTGAACTCCCTATCTCTGACAGTAAGGGTGTCCTTCTACCTTCAGATGAGGGGAGTACACTTTTCATATGAGAGATTTTTTAAATTTATTTTTTAATCAGAATATAATTGCTTTGGGCTTCCCAGGTGGCTCAGTGGTAAAGAATCCACCTGCCAAGCAGGAGATATGGGTTTGATCCTGGGGTTGGGAAGATTCCCCTAGAGGAGTGCCTGGCAAACCCACTCCAGTATTCTAGCCTGGAGAATTCCGTGGGCAGAGGAGCCTGGCATACTAAAGTCCACGGGGTTGCAAAAGAGTCAGACACAACTGAGCAACTAAACAACAACAATACAGCAACAACATGATTGCTCTACAATGTTGTGTTCTTTTGTGCTGTACAGCAGTATGCATCAGCTGTATGTGTGGCCCCTCCCTCCTGATCCTCGATCCCACCCCATCCCCATTCCACTGCTCTAGGCCATCACGGAGCACCGGGCTGCATTCCCGGTGCTGTACAGCCGCTTCCCACTCGCTGTTTCATGCGTGGTGATACAGATGACCACACTACTCTCTCAGTTCATCCCACCCGCTCCTCCCCCTGTGTCTACAAGTCCATTCCACACGAGAGAGATCTTTTCCTGCTCTCAGGGTGACAGAAAGGAGAGTCAGAGTCCCTCTAGTTAAGGGGCGAGTGTCCCTCTTGGCCATTTCTTAAGTAACTTTAATTCAAAATAATCAATATGCCATTGAGGCACATTTGGGTGCAGCCTACTCTGGGCCCGACAGTTTCAGGCACCCTGGAGAGTAAAAAGCTGTACTGTTGCTGTCGTACTCTTACAGTAAAAGACACTAAGAGAAGTTTAGGCATAAGCCTGAGGTTGCACAGCTCTCAAACTTGGCCCCAGCACACTAGCCCCCAGGCAGGCAGACTCCAGAACCTGTGAGCTATTAGCTGGGAAGACAAGAGCAGTCTCCCTGGGGCTTCTGTCCCTGCTCTTGTGGCCCCTTTGGGCCCCTTCAGCCAATTGAATGTTGAGTGTCAGACCTAACCAGTGATCCAGCGATCACCATCTTGGGCCTCACTTCTTAAAAATAAGTGTTTCATCCAGCCCAGCCCTGAGATATAATAGCCGATATCGTATGCACATTAAACACCAAATGATTGTTAACATGTTTATTGAAGCTTAACAGGCATCCAGTATATAAAAGATGACTCTCTTCTATGGCTGTCAGACCTCAATAAACATGTTTAATAATTAATTGGCATTAAGCAAACATAATTGTGTGATTCTAAATTATGTGTTCAGGGAAGCGTACTGTGAATGGAAACCACAGTGGTGTTTTATTACTTAAAGTTCAGGCTGTCAGTCTGGCTTTTCACATACAAGGAAAAGCGCCCCGCTTTCAAAGCCACGTGGCATGCTGGTTGCCTCGTGCCAAAAAAAAAAAAAAGGCGCAGGCCTTCCTGTTCCTAGACTCTTTGATCTGAAAGTGTTTCTTATTTGGTTAGCTGTTTGTCTTTCACTCACTTGGGGTTCTGAAAGTCCTGAGTCAAGAATTTGTGTTTTCACGTTATCAGCTTTCAGGTGAATTAACCAGTTCTGACATAAACTCCATCCTCCTCCCAGTATAGTCAATGCTTGACACTTGGTATAGTTACAGTCTCTAAAATCACTGCAAACACTGATTTAGGGAATACGGAACCATTGTTCCTAGGGGAAATAGGAGATTAGGTTCCTCTGAGCCTCTCATCACAACACTTTTGTCACCTGATCAATATATGTTTTACACGTTTCTGTTTAAAGTAACTTTATTTAACTTACATTGTTCATTCTTTATCATTGAAGTCACAGCCAATAGCACTGTAACTCATGCCTGGATGAAACTTATCTAACACACAGGTATTCCCCATAAGGCACATCATGGCCTCTTGTGCTGAGAAACACCAAACAACAGTCCAGCACAGCTCAGGGGGGCCTTCTTAAACAGCAAGACAGTGAGAGAAATTACAAAAATGTGAGGGAAGAAAAGGGGCACAAATGAGACCATGAAAAGGACGCTTGTTTATAATATGAGCTGAAACAAGAAAGCATAATGATCTTAGCTGGGAACTTTCCTGTGGGACACTTCCCACTGTTGGCAACTCTGCATTTGTCTGCCCATATCCACCTACAGGGGCTTCCCAGGTGGCTCAGAGGTAAAGAATCTGCCTGCCAATGCAAGAGATACAGGTTCGATTCCTGGATTGGGAAGATCCCCTGGAGGAGAAAATGGCAACCCACTCTAGTATTCTTGCCTGGGAAATCCCACGGACAGAGGAGTCTAGTGGGCTATAGCCCATGGGGTCACAAAGAGTCAGACATGACTTAGTGACTGAGCATGCAAGCATCCACCCATGCAGAAGCACCATGCATGCTGATTCCAAGGCTACAAGTAAATTTGCTTTATGCAGGTATACAAAGACAAAATCCTTGAGTTTTGAAATGAGAATTCCATCAAACATGGCCATCTGTATACTAAGTGCTGTGTGTATCCTCTGCTAGGCCTTTGTACAAGCTGTTCCACCTGCCCGTAACATTGTCTGCTGATCCTCATGGTGCTTTTGCTCACAGCAGTTGCACAATAAATATTTGTGCAGTTCAGCTGACTAGTTTTCAAATAAGGACCCCAAATATGTCATAGCCTAAATGTCAAGAATGTGGGAGATTGCCCATCTTGGCAGATTCTTTGCAACATTGTGTTATCATTTTTTTACACTTTGCTAAGTTTAAAAGAGACCCAGAGTTTTTCGCCTCACTGTGGGAGGGCTATACAGGACATCCATCTTCTGATGCCTGGCCCTGTGTTCCCGTTAGCCTTATAGGTGAATGCATGGACATGCGTGTTTAGGCATGCCTGTACAGAATACAATATGAATTTTTTAAATTGAATTAATGATATTGGTAAGATATTTCTTTGTCTTATGCCTTTCCCCAGTATTTCCTGAAAAATCGTTTCTTCCAACACTTTCTGCCTAAGTAGGCTTGGGGTTTTGTTTAGATCTATTCATTTTAATTCTCTTTCTCTCTCCCTCTTCTTTTTCTATCAATGGAAAATGCAGCTGTTGAGGATGACAATTGCCAAACAGAGGCTGGGAGACGAAGAAATTGGAGTGCGGCACTTTGCAGCCCATGAGCGTGAAGATTTGGTTCAGCAGCTGGAGAGAGCAAAGGAACAGGTTATCGTCAACATCTGTTAAGAGTAGGGGGTGTGTTCACACAGCTGGGCATGACACAGAGACGAGTAGACTGTGCCCTGTTTCTCTGAGAATGTGGGGTGTCTGGGATGTGGTCAGACGAGGAAGAAGGATATAGTTGGAATGCATTTACTCCCTCCATTCTCTGCTAAGTTCTCAAGCAATCGCTTCTGTTTTTGGCTTTGAGCAGATCTGCTGTCTTACTTTGGGTGTCATTGTTCTGAACATAGCAAGAAACATCCCCTGTACCCAGGACAGACAGGGAGTGAACAAATATGATGAACTGGCCTTAATTTTCAAGTTTCAGCTGAAATACTGAGTGATGCTTTTTTTTTTTTTATGTGAATTTTTTTTTAACATTTATTTTTTATTTATTTTTTTTTTTAGAGCTTCCATTTTACTTTATTTTACTTTACAGTACTCTATTGGTTTTGGCATACATTGACATGAATCTGCAACGGGTGTACACGAACTCCCAAACATGAACCCCCCTCCCACCTCCCACCCCACATTATCCCTCCGGATCATTCCCATACACCAGCCCCAAGCATCCTGCATCCTGCATTGAACATAGACTGGCGATTCATTTCTTACATGATAGTATACATATTTCAATGCTATTCTCCCAAATCATCCCACCCTCTCCCTCTCCCTCTCCTTCTCCCTCAGAGTCCATAAGTCCGCTCTACACATCTGTATCTCTTTTGCTGTCTTGCATACAGGGTCCTCATTACCATCTTTCTAAATTCCATATATATGTGTTAGTATACTGTATTGGTGTTTTNACCCTCTCCCTCTCCCTCTCCCTCAGAGTCCAAAAGTCCGCTCTACACATCTATGTCTCTTTTGCTGTCTTGCATACAGGGTCCTCATTACCATCTTTCTAAATTCCATATATATGTGTTAGTATACTGTATTTGTGTTTTTCTTTCTGGCTTACTTCACTCTGTATAATCGGTTCCAGTTTCATCCATCTTATTAGAACTGATGCTTTTTAGTCTAAATCTCAACAGGTACCTAGCCCTAGTTAGGGAGCAGCTTAGAGAGCCTCAACTTTGTTTTTCTTCTCTTATTAAGTGATTTTGAAGAACAGAACAAGATTTCTGGGTCTAGAGTGGTTTAAAAAAGTATGTTGTTGTAAGACACTGGCTGTTGTTACCAGTGTCTGGATTTGCCCTCTCCGAGCCTCTGGCTTTAGGGCAGGCTGCAGTTAGTAAGCAAGAAGTTCTGTGCTTCCAAGCTGCCACGTCTGTCTCATCTTGGATATAGTAAGTGACTGGCTAGAAGTCATCACCTTGTTTTTAGCTTTCATCATAGTCCAGTGTGTGGCACTTACGGTTTTATAGAAGGTGGCTGGCATTAATAAGCTCTCTAAAAGTCAGTTAGCGAAACAGAAGATTCCCTCTCTAACCCTAAAGCCAGTGTCTGTAGAACTCCTTAAGTAAGGGCGCTTCCTTTGGTTTCAGATTGAGTCTCTGGAGCATGACCTACAGGCTTCTGTGGATGAGCTTCAGGATGTTAAAGAAGAGCGGTCTTCCTACCAGGACAAAGTCGAGAGGCTCAACCAGGAGCTGAACCACATCCTGAGTGGCCATGAGAATCGTATCATTGATGTGGACGCCTTGTGTATGGAGAACAGGCAAGTGCCCAGGCCCTGGCCTGTGGTCATAGGGTGCTGGCTCTCCACTTGCCTGCAGGCTGGGAGTTATTTGCAGCCCTATTTACATTTGATAAAATTGCTTTACAATGAAAGGAAAGTCCCAACTCTAAAGCAATGATATTAATGTTGCCCATTAGTTGTAAAAGTCAGAAAAGAACAACCAAATGCTTACAAGCTACATACGTGCAGTCTTTCCCTGCCTTCTCTGGTCGGGTGAGAAGGGTAGGGAACAGTGAAAGCTGCCTGTTATTGCTATCAAGAAGACAGAAAAGAACAAGAAAATAAATTGAAGAATTCCCTTAGCTGTTTCTTTTCCTGGAGGCAAATTTCCGTGTCTGTATGTGACTAACTTAACAGCGTGTCTGGTGTCGCCTCTTCCTGCTTTGCTTCCCAGTGGAATCATCTTAATGAGAATTATTTGAAAACTGTGTTGATACCCCTTAGGGGATCTCTGCAGAGGGCTGTTCTGAAGTGAGGTTTAGGTGACTTGGGAATATTTGACCTTCATCGCATCCATTTAAGAAGAGGTCACCAAGATGCACTTTACCTCTTTTGGGTGGTGGGAAGGCATTATATGTAAAAGGTGGTTCTTCAGGTGTGTGGTTTTCCTTTTTTCCACCTTATGTTTTTATTTTGCTCGCAAACTCTTTCTCGTTTTATGTACTCTTTTCCAGGTACCTTCAAGAGAGATTAAAGCAACTTCACGAAGAGGTCAACCTCTTGAAATCTAACATTGCCAAATACAAGGTAGAAAATTATGACAGTGATGGTGATGATTCACTACTGTACATCTAAATGCCATTCTATTTTAATTCTCTTTTATGTGCCAAAGATATTCTAGTGCTTGCCTGCTCTCCAGATAGTTCAATAAGAATGCTTACACTGAGGAACCAGTGAGAATTAAGCCCCCAAACAGCAAACACAACAAAAACAGGTTTTGCAAGAGCTCCTTCTATTACCTGGACAGGGCACACTGAGACCACCAGAACCTGGATGCAACCACTTTACAGCCTCGGTCTATATTAAATTGAATTTCCTCTCCAGCTTTTCTGTACAGTGTTTCGATATCAGATGCTCTTTGTCTCCTAATCATCCATAAGAAGATTTCTGAGCGATGAAGAAACAAAGATTGGGAAATCACAATCTAAACGATAATGTTCACGTCATACTGAAAGGACAGAATGTCTAAATTCTCCCCACTGTTATTTAATTCCAGCGCCATTAGTTAGATAATATCTATTTCTGCAGATGTTGGTTGTAAGTGTTATAATTAGCAAAATCTCCTGGGTTTCTCTGCTTTGAAAGTACATTGACTTCTCTTCCTGAGGATGAAGTTTTACAGCCGTCTAGATGCTGGGGAGAGCTGGCTTATTTTCCTGACTTTCCACATTTGCTTTTTTCTCAGAAGTCTCTGTGCTGTCCTTCCTTTTCCATTCTGTGGGGGCCACGCTTGAGTTTATATCCATCTATATATACACATAGCTCTTAACATTGTATAATTAATACATAATTTTTAAAATGTGTGTATGCATTCACTTAACATTTATTCGGTTCTTCCATGAAAGTTAAACCCAGCCTTTATCTCATGTCTGTTCGGAAGGGGTTTCCATAACTAGTGACTTCACACATTAGACTAAGTTCTTGTTTCAGATTTGATTTAATTTAACGCATATGCATTGAGTATTTTCTATATATAGGAGGATGTAATTGCTGTAATTATGCTGGGCACCAACTGAAAAAAAACCTCTTTACCAGGTCCGTAAAAATCAGAACTCGTTGGCAAGGACTCTGAATTTTGAAAGTCAGGCCAGCATTTAGAGTTTGCAAAGAGTTCTTGTGTGCTGGAGGGGAGGATGCATCTACCGGAATTAGGTATTTTTCCTTTATTGGCTTTTCTGACAGAGGTTTTTGTTTTCTCCCAATGCTGCTTAGAATGCTCTTGAGAGACGGAAAAACTCAAAAGGCCAGAACAAATCCAGCAGCAGTGCTCTGACTGGAGTCCTGTCTGCAAAGCAAGGTAGGGGTCATTTTCTGGGAGGGACCATGTATGATCACAGAATGCTGGTGCTCTGGGTCCACATCTCAGTTTGTGAATTAGGAACCAAAGTGATCCTTAGAGCGTGCATGCGTGCATACTAAGTTACTTCAGTCGTGTCCAACTCAGTGTGACACCATGGACTATAGCCCACCAGGCTCTTTCTGTCCATGTTCATTCTCCGGGTAAGAATATTGGAGTGGGTTGCCATGCCCTCCTTCAGGGGATCTCCCCGACCCAGAGCTCACACCTGTGTCTCTTACATCTCCTGTACTGGCAGATGGATTCTTTATCACCAGCACCACTTGGGAAGCCCAATCCTTAGCGTGGTCACCCTCAAACCTCCCTCTGCATCATCATTGCCTGGAGGGCTTATTAAAACACAGATTACAGGGCCCCGCCTGAGAGTTTCCAGTTTAGTGGGCCTAGAGTAAGCCCAGCGGAGAAGGCAATGGCATCCCACTCCAGTACTCTTGCCTGGAAAATCCCATGGACGGAGGAACCTGGTAGGCTGCAGTCCATGGGGTCACTGAGGGTCGGACATGACTGAGCGACTCACTTTCACTTTTCACTTTCATGCATTGGAGAAGGAAATGACAACCCACTCCAGTGTTCTTGCCTGGAGAATCCCAGGGATGGGGGAGCCTGGTGGTCTGCCGTCCATGGGGTCACACAGAGTCGGACACGACTGAAGCGACTTAGCAGCAGCAGCAGCAGCAGGGTAAGCCCAGAGGGTGTGCATTGCTAAAAAGTTCCCAGCTGATGCAATGCTGGTTTGGGTACCCTGCTTGGAGAGCTGCTGCATTAAAGGTTTCTCCAGTAGCGAACCCCATTTGCACCTATTCATCTAACTGTACTCTCCTTTCTGGACTGTTTTCCCTTCTGTAATCACCAGGTCAGCATCCCCAAGTGTCTGTTCCATCCTCACTGAATTTCTCCTTTCTGTGGCCTCTGAGATCAGACTAGAAAACTCTCCTAGCTACTGAAATCATTTTATCATGGCACGCATACCTTTTTCCAAAGAAGTTTTTATTGATTGCAATCTTGTTCCTCCTTCTCGTCGATTCCGATGAAAAATAATGATCTTCCATGAACAGTCAGGGGAATAAATAGCAGAGCGCTTGCTTCTGACACTTAATATTTGGGGATTCAGTTTTAAACGTGAGCCTCAAGTGGACCGTGCTGGGCTGGCCTGTTTTGGGCTGTTGGCAATGCAGACCAGCAAGGGTCACGTGGTAGTTCTCATAAGAGCTATGGTGAATTAAAAAAAAAAAAAGTGCTGAATCCAGCCTCCCTAAGCAACTCCTTTTTTTCCCCCCTCAACTAGAAAAGGACACCCTAGAATTATTTTTAAAAAGAAAACTACAGTACTCTATAGAAATGTGGAGTAGCTCATCTAAGTACAGCTGTGTATACCCTTGATAGCCAAACATCTCTGAATGTTGAGACCCAGTCCTGTCACTGTTGTGGGGAATGCCAGCCAAGCTCAAGCACACTAGCAGAGCAGTCAGTCAGCCAAACCTTTCTAGAGAACCATTTGGCAGTCTGTTACAAAAAGCCTTAAACCAATCCCCTTTGAGCCAATAAGAAATGATTACAGAAATATGCAAGCACTTAGCTTCAAGAAAGTTCTTCTTCATTAATTATAGGAAAAAAAAAACATTGAAAACAACATAAATGTCCAGCATAATTAAATAAATTTCCAATTCCTGATAGCTCAGTTGGTAAAGAATCTGCCTGCAATGCAGGAGACCCCAGTTCAATTCCCAGGGGAAGACCTGCTGGAGAAGGCATAGGCTACCCACTCCAGTATTCTTGGGCTTCCTGGTGGCTCAACTGGTAAAGAATCCGCCTGCAATCCGGGAGACCTGGGTTTGATCCCTGGGTTGGGAAGATCCCCTGGAGAAGGGAAAGGCTACCTACTCCGGTATTCTTGCCTGGAGAATTCCATTGACAGAGGAGCCTGGCAGGCTACAGTCCATGGGGTCACAAAGAGTTGAACACATCTAACCACGCATATGCACACAGCCCAGTTCTCAGCGTAATGCTGCCTATAACAGGCAGATACTCAAGAAAGAGTGAAGAAGGGTGGCTGAATGAATAGACCTCAAAGAAGGTAACCTTCAGCTAATGGCTTTAATCCATCAGCACCTTGCTTTTTTGTCCATGAAATGGGAATAAATAACATTTTCCAGGTTCTTTTTAAAATTTGAAGTCTCAAATGAATTAGTATGAGCATTTTGAAGTATAAAATACTAGACAAATGCAAAAGATTATTACCTTTTAAAAAAAAATGTTGCAGAAGTCCACAAGGACTCCTCCTTTCTGTTTAATTCTCACACTGACTTTTATTTCATTTTACTTTTGACACTTGAAGTGGATTCTTCAATTACAACACAGTAGCACATAGAAGTCAGGAATTGATCCCAGCTTCGTTGTCCAGGAAGAAGTAACATTGGTTTGCATTTGGTCATTCCAGAAGGATTTAAGACTGAGTTGTAATTTTATTCCCTCCTAGTTCAGGATCTGTTATCTGAGGATCACGGGTGCAGTCTCCCAGCTACTCCACAGTCCATTTCTGATCTGAAATCTCTGGCAACAGCCCTGTTGGAGACAATCCATGAGAAAAACATGGTCATCCAGCACCAGAGGCAGACCAACAAGTAGGTGGCCAGACCCTGGGGTGCAGCCTGGGCGGGAGATCGGTGGGACGATGGCTGTCAGCAGGCAACCGGGTGGCAACCAGCTGGGCTGCAAGCCTTAAGGGAAGGAGAGGGGAACCGTCGAATCTAGAGGGAAGCCTACCTGGATCAACAAGGAGAGAACACCGGCTATTCCTCACTGAATGCTTGGTCTGAGTCACTCACCAAGCCATGCATGTTGCCTGGCTGATTTTGATGGTATCCATGCCGGGGGAGCTTAACCTACTGTCCTCAAGTGTCCTCTAGGGCACTCACCTCCTCATGCCGTTTTAACCTCATGGGACGGCTTTCTGGAGCTTTTAGAGTAGAAACACCGAAGCATCAACTTACAAGCCTATGGGGCCTGGAACAGAGTTTCATGCCATTTTTACAGATCAGCAAAAAAAAAAAAAAAAAGAAAGAAAAAGGATGGTGAAAAGGAACAATAGCTAAAAGAGCATGTCTTTTTCTGTTTCGATAAACATGTTAACTACATTGGACAAAATCAAGCAAGTTAAAATGGCATGTAGAGATGACAGAAGCAAAATTGGAAGTGTTCAGAGAATGGTGAATAAACCATAAATCAATGCAACAAATGTTGCAAATAGAGCTAGCTTCGAGGACCAGCGACTCATGCAGTCACACACAGCCCGGTGTTCAGAAGGTCCCTGCACTTGGTCTGATGATCATTTTTTAACAAGAGGGCCCTGAAGTTTCATTTTGCACTGGTGCTGCTGCTGCTGCTAAGTCACTTCAGTCGTGTCCGACTCTGTGTGACCCCATAGACGGCAGCCCACCAGGCTCCCCCATCCCTGGGATTCTCCAGGCAAGAATACTGGAGTGGGTTGCCATTTCCTTCTCCAATGCACGGAAGAGAAAAGTGAAAGTGAAGTCGCTCAGTCTGTCCGACTGTTAGCGACCCCATGGACTGCAGCCCACCAGGCTA
>SJYX01000694.1:80391-96170 GCA_006410675.1 Oreotragus oreotragus | reverse complement strand
GACACGACTGAGCGACTTCATTTTCACTTTTCCCTTTCATGCATTGGAGAAGTAAATGGCAACCCACTCCAGTGTTCTTGCCTGGAGAATCCCAGGGACTGGGGAGCCTGATAGGCTGCCGTCTATGGGGTCACACAGAGTCAGACATGACTGAAGTGACTTAGCAGCAGCAGCAGCGTGTGTACGTGCTAAGTCACTTCAGTCTTGTCCAACTCTTTGTGACCCTGTGGACCTTAGCCCGCCAGGCTCCTCTGTCCATGGGATTTTACAGGCAAGGATACTGGAGCGGACTGCCATGCCCTCCTCCAGGGGATCTTCTAGACCCAAGGATTGAAGCTACATTTCCTGTGGCTCCTGCACTGCCGGTGAATTCTTTACTGCTAGGCCACCTGGGAACCCCTGGAGGTGGTTATGATTATTGTAAATCCATAAGGCAGAATATTACGCAGCCCTTAAAGTGTGACTTGGAGAATATTTAACATGTTCTGCCCACCATTCATTTTCACTTTTCCCTTTCATGCATTGGAGAAGTAAATGGCAACCCACTCCAGTGTTCTTGCCTGGAGAATCCCAGGGACTGGGGAGCCTGATAGGCTGCCGTCTATGGGGTCACACAGAGTCAGACATGACTGAAGCGACTTAGCAGCAGCAGCAGCGTGTGTACGTGCTAAGTCACTTCAGTCGTGTCCAACTCTTTGTGACCCTGTGGACTTTAGCCCGCCAGGCTCTTCTGTCCATGGGATTTTACAGGCAAGGATACTGGAGCGGTCTGCCATGCCCTCCTCCAGGGGATCTTCTAGACCCAAGGATCAAAGCTACATTTCCTGTGGCTCCTGCAGTGCAGGTGAATTCTTTACTGCTAGGCCACCTGGGAAGCCCTGGAGGTGGTTATGATTATAGTAAACCCATAAGGCAGAATATTACGCAGCCCTTAAAGTGTGACTTGGAGAATATTTAACATGTTCTGCCCACCATCCTAATGCCTAGGTTTGACGAGCTTCCACATCACTTGGGTTGCAGCTGTCCTAAAGCCAGAATGTTTGTCCATTTTGGTCACTGTTCTCTGCAGTACGTTGGACAGTGCTAGGCCCACAATGGGTACTTACAATTATTTGATAATGAATGGATGATTGACTGGTCTAACCCTTTATTCCTCTTCCCTTAATACTCATGTGCAAATGGGCATTAAGTTTTATGATTTTCAAGCATGCATTCATTTACTCAATATATATTTCCTGAATGCTTGCCAGGGCCCTTCTGCGTTCATCTCCTACCTTCTCCCTCTGCCTGCTCCCCACCAGTCCATTCATTATCTCATCTTTAGGAAGAGCCTCCCAGGAATTCTCTATCCTCAGACCCCCGCCCACCTCCTCTGCTGTTTACCTGGGCACACTACCTGTGACCTCACAATGCAAGCCTCCACTGAAAAGACCACCTCCTAAACTCAATGTTCCCAAGCTGCTGGCTGACACTCCCATCTCTTGTGATGGACTGATTTCCTAATACATGCCCACCATACCCCACTGCAACCACACACATCTCCAGGTTTAATGGACCCTTGCTTTCTATTGAGAAAGACAGACGTTTTCATTTTGCAAGCTTTGTTTCAACACCTTTTTGTTTTTAACTGTTATTTAATCATTTTGAACCATCTGATTCACATTTTAAAAGGTTAAACAACAATATATTTCCAAACCAATGTCTCTCAGCCACCCAATCCACCTTCCTGGAAGAAACCACCGTTCCTCATTTTTTATGTATCCTCTCCAAGGATACATATATAAGCAAATGTATAATGCATTTATATAGACATACATAAATACTCACATATATACATATAGATTTTCTTTTTTCTTTCTCTCTTTTTATCTTTTTACAAATGGTAGCTGCTGCTGCTGCTGCTAAGTCACTTCAGTCGTGTCTGACTCTGTGCGACCCCATAGACTGCAGCCCACCAGGCTCCTCTGTCCCTGGGATTCTCCAGGGAAGAATCCTGGAGCGGGTTGTTAGCATTCATCAAAAAAAGTTTTTTTCACTGTCTTCCACCTTGCTTTTTTCTCATTACAATAGATCTTGAAGATTGCCTCATATCAGTACATAAAGTACCTAATGTGCCATTTTTAATACTTCGAGGGTCTTAAGTTTCATACTTTCAATAAATGTTTTATTTGGGGGTATGCGAAAAAAAAACAAATTCTATAACAGATGGAGGAGGGGTTAAGAATAAAATGTGAATTTGATCTGCTTGCTCTTACCCTCCTTGATTTAGCCTTTTGTAACTAAAATTTTAAAATGGCTTTGTTGAGGTGGAGCATTAGCAGTAGGAACGAATGCAGGTGTCTGTTCTGTAAGAGCGTGCGCCCCCTACTGGTCTTCCGCTGCCTGGCACTTACCCCCTCTACCCCTTGCCCATCCCCCTTCCTCTTCTCCCTTAAGGCTGCTGCTCCTGCTAAGTCACTTCAGTCGTGTCCGACTCTGTGCGACCCCATAGATGGCAGCCCACCAGGTTCCCCTGTCCCTGGGAATATCCAGGCAAGAACACTGGAGTGAGTTGCCATTTCCTTCTCCAATGCAGGAAAGTGAAAAGTGAAAGTGAAGTCACTCAGTCGTGTCCGACTCTTTGCGACCACATGGACTGCAGCCCACCAGGCTCCTCCGTCCATGGGATTTTCCAGGCAAGAGTACTGGAGTGGGGTGCCATCGCCTTCTCCACCCTTAATGCTAAGAAGGCCCAATGGGAGGCATCTTGACAAACTGATGAATAAACCTAGGACTTTATAATTTGAGAGAATATTAAATTCATAGGCATTTTGCTTGAGGTACTTGTTGCGAGTTTGCAACTGTCCAGCTCTTATTAAAGAAGGGATGGGGTTCGTGTGTCTTGTAAACAGGTTAATGATGAAGAGGCAGATATTAAGAGCATGTCTCTTGGAACACCACCTTACTCTCCCACCTAGTCCAGTGAGCCCTCGCTCTGCCGGGGATGGGGTGGTGGCAACAGTGGTTGGTACATGCGGACATCCTGGCCTTTCACCACCCTCTGTGCTTTGCCTAAAACTCTTCATTGCTCTCTCCCTTACCTGGACAGTGGTAAGCAGCCTGGCAGTTCAAGATCTTGGAAGCAGTGGGAGCTGTCCTGGATCAGAGCAAAGATTCCAAAGAGGATCTCCTGGGGAGAAGGTGGGGGGCGAGGTTGTCTGCAGTTTATGTGGGGCCACTGCCAACTCTTCCTCTCTTAAGGATCAGGCTTCCTCCGGGACCCTCACTCAGGATTCCTGCTTCCCGTGTTGTCTGGAGAGAAAGGACAGGGCAAAGTGGTGGCTAGGTCCCGAGTCAGTTCTGTCTTTGCAGATCCCCTGTGGGCTTCCCTGGCGGCTCAGAGATGGTAAAGAATCTGCCTGCAATGCAGGAGACCTGGGTTCAGTCCCCGGGTCAGGAAGGTCTCCTGGAGAAGGGAATGGCTCCCCACTCCAGTATCCTTGCCTGAAGAATTCCATGGACAGAGGAGCCTGGCAGACTACAGTCCACGGGGTCACAAAGAGTTGGACCCGACTGAGCGACTAACACATACATGGTGTTTTACTATAAGAAACTACTACTGAAAATCCTATCTAGAAGCCTCGGGTCTTGAAGTTTTTTCTAGACTATCAAGTAGACATATGCTAAAATTTTCCCTATTCTAAAACAAGCCACAGCTAAATAAAAACTTTCTTTTAAACACCACCCCCACCCCGCCCCACGCCGCATCTTACAAAGAAAAAAATCCTCTCTCAAGCCTGTTTATGTCTCAAGCTACTACCCTGACTGTCTCCTTGGATTCCCTGCTAAACTACGTGAAGAGTCATCTGTGTTCGCCGCTTCAGCTTTCTCATAAACTGCTTTTCCAACCCTGTCACTTGGGTTCTGGATTTCACCCCTTTGTCTGTAAGAATCTGCCTGCAATGCAGGAGACCTGGGTTCAGTCCCCGGGTCAGGAAGGTCTCCTGGAGAAGGGAGTGGCTCCCCACTCCAGTATCCTTGCCTGAAGAACCCCATGGACAGAGGAGCCTGGCAGACTACAGTCCACGGGGTCACAAAGAGTCGGACCCGACTGAGCGACTAACACATACATGGTGTTTTACTATAACAAACTACTACTGAAAATCCTATCTAGAAGCCTCGGGTCTTGAAGTTTTTTCTAGACTATCAAGTAGACATATGCTAAAATTTTCCCTATTCTAAAACAAGCCACAGCTAAATAAAAACTTTCTTTTAAACACCACCCCCACCCCGCCCCACGCCGCATCTTACAAAGAAAAAAATCCTCTCTCAAGCCTGTTTATGTCTCAAGCTACTACCCTGACTGTCTCCTTGGATTCCCTGCTAAACTACGTGAAGAGTCATCTGTGTTCGCCGCTTCAGCTTTCTCATAAACTGCTTTTCCAACCCTGTCACTTGGGTTCTGGATTTCACCCCTTTGTCTGTCTTGTAACAGCTCTCTCAAGGGTCGGGCACATCTTCTCAGTGGCCTTTTTCATCCTGTGTGACCACCTTCTAGAATAAGATGATACCAACTATGCCACCTGGCCTGGAACCCTCTCTCCCTTCCCCATTTGGCCCTGGTGCTCCTGTTCCCTTTCCACCTACGTTCCTCCGGTCCCTTCTTGCTTTACGCAGGCGGCGCTGTGGCCCCCAGTTCTTCTGACTTCTCTCTTTCCGTTGGAGAGTAGACCTGCCCCCAGCATACACTCTCATCCTCATCTTCCTGGATCTGCCTGTCTCCCANCCTGGTGCTCCTGTTCCCTTTCCACCTGCGTTCCTCCGGTCCCTTCTTGCTTTACGCAGGTGGCGCTGTGGCCCCCAGTTCTTCTGACTTCTCTCTTCCCGTTGGAGAGTAGACCTGCCCCCAGCATACACTCTCATCCTCATCTTCCTGGATCTGCCTGTCTCCCAGAGACATCCATCCGTCTCCTCAGGTGTCCCAAGGTCACCTCCTCTGCCTCCTTATTGTGAGTCTTCCTTTGGCTTCCTACATCCCCACTGTCTCTTGTGGGATATAGCTTCTTATCTTTGTTCCTTAAGGCCTCAATAATTGTTGGATTGGTTGAACTTCCCTGAACGGACCCTGTTTCTACTTCAAGTGTCTCCATCTGTGTGTCCGGCCAGCTATGAAGACTCCGATAAGCCTCTCCTCTCCCTGGGCTGTGTTACATCACATTCAGTGGACCACCTGCTGTATCTGTTCAGTGTGAAGCCAACTAGAAGGCCGTGTGTCATTTGAAGCATCCTGGGTTATATTTTGCAGATCCAGCTGAGGCTGCATCCATATTTCAGTTATGCATAGTTTTAAAGAGAACTTGCTTTAGGCATGTGAATGCTGGTTTTCTAGTGTCATGAGGGTGTTATTGGTTAAGAACATGCACTTGGGAGGCAAAGGTTAATCTACCTGAGGCATAGGTTAAAAATCCATATTCATCACCAGCTGAGTCCAGCATGTGGTTTTGGTTACGCTGACTAATTTCTATGACTCTGTTTTCTAATGGGAGTAGAGGGTGCTGGGTGAGCACCCTCTATACTGGGGGTTGGAAAAAGACATAGATTTGAGATGAGCTGTGTGTCCTTAGACAAACTTCTTGACCTCTCTGTTAGGGCCCACACATATAAAAGGAGGATAAAAATATAGTCTACACTGCAGAGTTTTGTCAGGTCAGAGAAGAAAGTGTACTTTTCGTAGATGTTTGGCATGCACTCTGACTCAGACCTGGGATTCAGGAAAGATTAATTGCCATTTGTGTTAACCATAGAATAGTTGTTATTGATAATGTTATTGTTGCCATTACTACTACCACAACTTCTACTGGGTCCATTTTACTACCTCCAGCCTTGCATCAGATGCCTGTGTCACTCTAAAGAAAAAAGCAGTCAGCACCGACAAACTAAGGCAAGGTCCCTGAGAGTAGATTGTTCCAGACACCAGCAAATTCACATCAGCACATTTCTGGGAGACGTGGCTGTGTTATCCAAGAACATCAAAAAAAATACAACCAAATGTCTCTTCACCACGCCTTTGAGTGTTGCCCTGACGGCATCTTTCATTGTACACAGAAGAGTTAAGCCTTATCTTTTGTTTCCAAGAAGCAGCCACGTACAGATGATCTGATCATTCTAAGAAGCAGGCATCAGCTTGAACACCAATGTGATTGCATCTCAAACCCATCAGCTGGTGAAAAGGGAGCTCGGATCAGAAGGTCTGAGCAAAATATTGAAAGCGAGATTACGAAGAAAGGTATTTATTGAGGGGTCAGAGACATGAAAGCCGAATAGACCCAACAAATGGAGTGGAAATTGAAAGTAATTGATAAAGACTATGCAGAATTTAAGACTTAAGGAAAAGAAGAAAAGAAAAAATCTCTAAGTACCTAGATAAACAAAACCACATAGAGTCACGTCAAAGAGTTTTCTGTGAACTCAAAGGGAATATTAATTAATAGTCTGCAAGTCAATTCAGGTAAAATAAGGATGCATTAGAAGTAATATACACATATGCTGATATATACATATTCAGATCTTGTATATGGGTTTGTGCATCTATGTCTGGAATATAAAGAAGTATAGAAGAAGAATTCTGGCATTCTGGTTTCTCCTGCTGAAAGAATTTGAAACATTGCTATTAAGGTGATTTCCACATCATTTTAGCACAGCAGTGCCAAGAAAATCCCCCAAAGATAAAGACTGGTTTTTCAATTTCCAGGCCAATGAAAAGTGATTGAAGTTTCAGATGACTATCACATCATTTCCCAACTATATTTAATTTTGTGTAGAGTGAATGAGGGGAAATATGTGGGCACATTTAGGTGTCTTCATGCATAGAGACAAAGTTTGGCTTCCAAGTAAATGGAGTAATCTGTTAAAACACACATTCAAGATCTTATACATCATAGTGAATCAGAATAGTCATCTTGGAAAGCAGTGTAATTATTTTTAGTGATTCTATAATTTCTGAAAGTTTTTCAAACGCCTATTTTTAAATTCCAGAGATTATTACAAGCTATGAAAAATGCATTTATTTAATGAAATATATTTATTTAGCACCTACTATCTACTAGGCATTATGCTAGATATCAAGGATATGGCCATTCGTAAGTCGTAGGTTAGGTCTAAGAAGGTGGATATTATTTTATTGACTCGAAATAACATCACCAAGCATTTCTTTCATCTTATTTGTTAGACTTGGTTCCTGCTAAAACTCAGATCCACCCTCAAAGAATCAAGTTGTGATACCTGTGAGCATTCAAAATTAAGTGTCATCTTTAGCCATGCTGCTACTGCTGCTGCTGCTCCTAAGTCGCTTCAGTCGTGTCTGACTCTGTGCAAGCCCAGAGACAGCAGCCCACCAGGCTCCCGCGTCCCTGGCATTCTCCAGGCAAAAACACTGGAGTGGGTTGCCATTTCCTTCAATGCAGGAAAGTGAAAAGTGAAAGTGAAGTCGCTCAGTCGTGTCTGACTCCTAGCGACCCCATGGACTGCAGCCCACCAGGCTCCTCCATCCATGGGATTTGCCAGGCAAGAGTACTGGAGTGGGGTGCCATCGCCTTCTCCTCTTTAGCCATGAGGAATACCCAAATAGAAATGATGTAAGATGCCTGGGTAATGGTAGAATTGTTGTTTGTCTTCCCAGCTACCTTTGTGGGAGAAGATTCACTTGAATGGCAACACTTTAGTAAGGTTTAAATCATTTTAAATCATTCACTTTATATTTTCATATGTACTTTCAGTAGAGTCTGTGTATGTTTAGCATGTCGGTGTGTGCTCACACACACACAAACACACACGCACACTGTTTTTAGCATGTGTCTTAAGTCTCAAAACATTTTCTCTCTACTAGGGCATCACCAGCCTTCCCAGACAGCCTGCTCACAGCCCTCAGAGTTGATGAGACAGATGCTCATTGATCTGTCTTTTGCCATTTTTCTCCCCCTTTCCAGAATCCTAGGGAATCGGGTGGCTGAACTGGAGAAAAAATTAAGAACTCTGGAAGTTTCTGGTTTGTGGAGTCTCCCAGGTAAGCAGAACTTTATAAAATTTTCTTTTATTGAAAAGTTGCAGAGCAGACTTTATCTTTTTAACGTTCTTTTATTTGAAGATTATTGCTGAGACATCTACAAGTGTTTGAAACTTAAAAGCCATGATTTTGGAGGAAATCAGAAAAAAACTAATAAATATACAAAGTGAACTATGAAGTTTGCTAATCTAAATTCTGAAATTGTCATTGTATATGTCTGTATGTGTTATTTTTAACTTTTGTGAGTATGGTAAATTGCTTCATTTTTTCTCTGTAGGTGTCTTATAGAGATGTGTTCAGTTTAATCATCACCCCTAAAAAGGAATATAAGAACTCACAAAAACTTATTCTATTTAATCATTCGTTCTAAAAATGAATGTACAAACTTACAAAGACGTGTTCAATTTAATCATCAGTCTTAAAATTGAATATAAGAACAAACAATTGTTCTAACCCAAATGCACTTTACAACCTTCTTCCCTCTTCCCTCATTCCATTTGCTCCATAGCTTGAAAATAAAAATTTCTGCTGTAGTTTTTTTTTCCCACAGTGGTGCAGGGTGTGAAGAAACTGATGTTTCACATTAATTAGCTATATTTATCCCATTTGTCTTGGTAAAATACCCCCCTTCATGAGACCCCCGTCAGCTTTCTTCTTTCTCTTTACATTCTCCAGAAACTTGTATTTATCATTTTCTACCACCTCATCTTTCCCTGGAAGCAACTTTGTACATATATTTTTAGTTATTTAACCTTTCTGCACAAACCCTTCTCTACCCTTGAATCATATCCGTTGCTTCCTCGTAATGTATGAGAAATGAACATTGCCACAGGGACATGGACAAAAGCACATGTTTTCTTAATGTAAATCTGAATAGCTGCCTCAGGTTGCCTGGAAGTGTATTTCATAAATTGCAATTTTTAGTAGAGATTCCTTGAACTTGATGTCAGAAGACCTAACAGACCTAATTAGTGCCAAGTGCCATCCTGGGGATTTGAATGATCCATTTTGCACAAGAATCTTTTGATGCAGTTAAAACCTTATCTCCTTTGAAGGCCTTTCATTTATTGCATTGAATTTCAACACAGTCAGGCAAATTTATCGTTTATTTGTGCAGTCGGATTGCTATTTCTGTGCATGTTCTAGTGTTGGGATTTTTTTTCTCTCCAAATGATTTAGTGAGATTTCACAATGTTTTATTTCTACAACTTATGTAAAAAGATGGAAGTCGAACAAATGAAAGAATGCTGAGAATTTCCTATCTCTGCTGTTGTTTGGTCTAGGTTAGAATGGCTATTATGCAATAACAATTGTTTCTTTCCTTTTTTTTTTTTTTTTCTCCTGCTGCCTGAAGGCCTGAGCTACAATGTTTCCATAGGATTTGGGAGTATGTTCTTCTTGAAATATCTGTGTTTGTGGCTAATAGCAGTGCATTAATATCATCCCTGCATGTAAATAAATAGAAATGCATTCTCTTTGTATCCTTGCACTTTTCTGATTAGAATAGTCAATTGAAATAGAGAATTCAATTAGCACAAAGCAAATATTAAATGGTAGCATTTGCTTGGAGGGCAGCGATGGAATGAATTTTATGCCCCAGCCTGTTTGTTCTAATCTCTGGCGTCCACATGGGTACAAAGTGGGAGGACAGAAAAAAAGAATGGCAATTCCCCCGATCTGACACAGTTTATGTGACTGTGATAGCACTGCCCTGATGCAGTAATAAAGGATGTTACAATGAGACATCACCTCACTATCATTTTCAAACCATGGTGGGAGGAGAGGGGCCTTTTTCCCTGCGAATCAGACCAGTCCCTTCTATCCGCCCATCTTTGTATGATCTCCATTTAAGTTCTAGTAGCTGAGCAAGAGGAAGTATGTCATTTTTTTTCTTCTCCTCTTCCTCTTTCACTCAGTAAGGGAATATTTACCATTTCAGCCAAGTAGAGGGGCTTGAGACCCAGTGGTTTCAGAGAATGGCTAGCTTGCAGTCATTTACCAGTCTTGAAAGGATCTGTATCTCCTCTAAGAGATCAGTCCATAACACGTTGATACTTTCTGAGTATCAACTTTGTGAATTCAGTCCTGTACCAGACGTCCTAGACATGCCCCTTGCCCCTTCCAAGAATCAACGTCCCACTGCTGCTGCTGCTGCTAAGTCGCTTCAGTCGTGTCCGACTCGGTGCGACCCCATAGACGCTAGCCCACCAGGCTCCCTTGTCCCTGGGATTCTCCAGGCAAGAACACTGGAGTGGGTTGCTATTTTCTTCTCCAATGCATGCATGCAGGATAAGTCGCTTCAGTCGTGTCCGACTCTGTGCGACCTCGTGGACAGCAGCCCACCAGGCTCCACTGTCCACAGGATTCTCTAGGCAAGAATACTGGAGTGGGTAGGAAAGTGCGATGAAAATGCATAGCAGTGAAAGGAAAACACAAAACGATACATAAGTGTCAATGAAGTGGTAAAGGTGTTTGTGAGGGAATAATGTGACAGGTGATTGAATGCTGGACCTGGAATGCCAGTTGAGAGCAGAAAGTCCAAGGATGGCGAACACTGGTGTATATTACACAGCATCATGGCCGTGCCGGTGGCAGCCATGGCTAATCAGTCATCGCCCTTCCTTGCTAATCTCACATATGGCCCTCAAAACAGCCTTTTACATTGGCTTTCCAGGAAGCTACCTCCTGCTCAGAGTTGACATGTGAGAGAAAACCTTCTTCCCTTTCATGAACTAGTCTGATCCCCTCATTCTAAGGAAACAGAAATTTCCATAAGGAAACAGAAATTCAAGAAGTTGGGTGGTACCTAAGGCCACAGAGGCTGAACTCAGGTGTTCAGATCTTCATTTCAGTGCTCCACCTGCACAGGAAAAGTACAGTTCATGAAAGAGAGACACAGAAGGCAGGGGGCTGGCGGGTGGGAGAGTGAGGGAGGGTAGGAAGTGTGGATCAAATCAGCTGGGAACTGGTTCTCAAAGCAAGCTGAATTGGAGAAGAAAGATTCAGAAGCTGGAACGATCTCTCCCAAGACGCTAAAGGACCGTGGTGAAGAAGCCCACCTCTCATGACTATAAGGCAGAATTTCTCTTGGCCTTGGAGCATGCTCTGATTTCTCTTTGACTCTCTCCCTCCTCACTCTCTCAGCCAACAATATACAGCTCTTGGTGGTGTTGGATAGAGTTGGGGC
Organism: Oreotragus oreotragus; assembly: GCA_006410675.1. Classification (NCBI taxonomy): domain Eukaryota; kingdom Metazoa; phylum Chordata; class Mammalia; order Artiodactyla; family Bovidae; genus Oreotragus; species Oreotragus oreotragus. Next base: position 84,942 of record SJYX01000694.1, on the reverse strand, counting down.
AAATGTGTGATCTTGCTGGGAAGCAGGCAAGTCTAACAGATGTCACAGCCCATGTGGAGAAATCATCTGGAAGGCAGAGAGTCCTCCAGACTGTTTAACTGGCCCCTGAGAGGTGGGGGAGACACAGGGCGCTGTAGAGAAAGCCAAAGGGTGGGCTGATTGGCTTTGCTCTTCAGGAAGGAATGAGCCTCCACTCTCCCCAGGCCCCTATCTGTCAGCCTCCTTCTCCCAGCGGTTTGCTGGCATCTGCAGGTGAGAATGATGCTTGGAGGGGGCGGGGGAGGGGGCAGGCACCGAGAGAAGGTTTCCTGGATGTGCTCACGCTCCGAAAAGAAACACTGAAAGCCGGGAAAAAAGTCTGGCAAGAGCAGAGCCTGGCTCTTTGAGCTTTTTTTTTGAATTCTGTATTTTCCACTCTCAACATCGGTCTGGGGAGGAAAATGTGCCTTCTGAAAGTAACTGGCACATTTTGGAGAAAGGAAGGAGTGCTGTTGTGTTATAGGGAATCAGGAGGGCTTCTGGAAACTCAAACACTAGTTGAACAGAAGGGCCTGTGTGACCTGCATTGATTGTGGTTTGAATCTAGTTCGTGGATCGTCCACACCCCATTCCCCAGTCCTGAGGACCAAAATGGAGCTAGGAGACAGCAGACTATCAGATTAGAGTTCAACATAGTCAATACAGAGAGTGTGGGCTTAGAAACAACGGAACTGAGAGCCTTCTAAGGAGGGTCTTTGAATTCTTCATATGTTTTGCAAAAACCAAATCTTGACATTTTACCATCAGATAAGGAAGTAATCTTTGCAGGTGGGGATTTCCGAAGGTGTTTATCTTCTCCTCCAACCCCTACTTTGATTAGATATGGATTAGTTTATGGACAAATGGTGGTTTCCATTTCCCTTGTCTGCGTGCCTGTGGCTCAGATTCTTGCAGAAGTTTAGGGCTTCCCACGTGGCTCAGTGGTAAAGGATCTACCTGCCAATACAGGAGATGCAGGAGATGCGGGCTTGATTCTTGGGCAGAGAAGATCCCTTGGAGGAGGCATGGCAGCTCACTCCAGGATTCTTGCCTGGAGAATCCCACGGACAGAGGAGCCTGGTGGGCTGTAGTCTGTGGGGTCGCAAAGAGTCGGACATGACAGCACACACACACACCCCCCAACGTTTTTGAGGAGCCTTTATGGAGTGGATAATTCACTGTGGTTGAAGAGGGCCCGGGAGTCATTCTGCCCCAGAACATTCCTCACAGTAGGAAGGCGCGAGGCTCTCCCTCCCACTGCCTTACTCACTCGGTGGCAGCCAGCTCCCAGCTCCGCCCATATTCTGCTTCCCTGACCACGGGACAGAGTGGACTTGGAAGGCCTGTTGGGGCACAGAGGACAGAGTGTGCCTCTGCTGCCAGCGTATCTGCTGGAAAGATGGGACAGGAATTGCAGGACAGTGACTGTTTGAAGAGAAACGAAAGAAGTCCATCTGAGACACCTGGTATGGCTTCATAGCAACCATTATTTCCTCATGGTGTTGCAAGACAAGGGGAGACCTGACTGGGCTGACTTCGTCCTGTGGTTCAGTTGCTCAGTTGTGTCTGACTCTTTGCAACCCTATGGATTGCAGCACGGCAGGCTTCCCTGTCTGGCAGCAACTCGTGGAGCTCACTCAAACTCATGTACATCAAGTCAGTGATGCCATCCAACCATCTCATCCTCTGTTGTCCCCTTCTCCTCCTGCCTTCAGTCTTTCACAGCATTGGAGTCTTTTCCATTGTGTCTGACTCTTTGCAACCCTATGGATTGCAGCACGGCAGGCTTCCCTGTCTGGCAGCAACTCGTGGAGCTCACTCAAACTCATGTACATCAAGTCAGTGATGCCATCCAACCATCTCATCCTCTGTTGTCCCCTTCTCCTCCTGCCTTCAGTCTTTCACAGCATTGGAGTCTTTTCCAATGAGTCAGTTCTTCGTATCAGGTGGTCAAAGTATTGGCGTTTCAGCTTCAGCATCAATCCTTTCAATGAATATTCAGGATTGATTTCCTTTAAAATGGACTGGTTGGATCTCCTTGCAGTCCAAGGGACTCTCAAGTGTCTTCTCCAACACCACAGTTCAAAAGCATCAATTCTTTGGCACTCAGCTTTCTTTATAGTCCAACTCTCACATCCATACATGACTACTGGAAAAACCATAGCTTTGACTTGGCGGACCTTTGTTGGCAAAATGATGTCTGTACTTTTTAATACACTCTCTAGGTTTGTCGTAGCTTCATCCTGAGAGCCTCTTAAAATATCCAAAGCTTCAATTCAGTGGTTCTCCTTGGGAAACCTCTCCAGATTGTGGTCCTAAATATTCTGGATTTCTTCCAACTTGAGACAATATCTATACTTCTGGAGAACTTCAGGGACAGCTCCTGTCATATTCCTCTTCTTCTGGGATGACCCTCATGAAGCAGAAACCTGAGAGTGATGGCTGCTAATAACAAGCTCCATCTGCCTGAGGCAGCTGCAGGCATCCATACCCAACAAGTAAACATCAGGATTCCCAAGAATGCATCAACCATTTATTCACAGTTATCATCTGTTTCTGAAGCACCTGCCATATGCCAAACTCTCTACTAGTCTTGGAAATCAAGTTAAGAAGATTACATGTATGGCCCACAGGGAGGGTGGTATTATAAAAAAGTTAAGGGCTCAGAGGTACAGGCCAAGGTTCACCTTGTTCTCCAAGGCTGTGGACATCTTGACCCCAAATACCATTCTGTGCTCCACCAAACCTGAGTAGAATCACAGAACTTTAGAGCCTCTGATTTGAGCCCCAGAGACATTTAGTGACTTGGCTTCAGATAACGTTTCATTCAAAGTCAGACAGCTGAGGCTGGAGCATGGGCTGGGCCGTGGCCCTGGGGTTCAGTGTTGGCATGGTGGTACCCACCAGGAGAATCTTCGGGGTTCATGGGCAGGAGTTGGAGGTCAAATCCTCCCTCACCTGACCGCTGGGGCAGCATCACCTTCTGTGTATGTGTTTTGTGTCCATGTGTACAAGCTCACATTTCAAAGCCACACCTCCCTGCTCCCCACCTTCATACCTTGCCATGGCCTCAAAAATAGAGTTGTAATGGTTTACCTTTCCTCTTGCGCTTCACCTCAGGCTTTCTCTGCCCACTTAGGGAGCTCATATGAATTGATAACTTGGGATGTGTCTTTATTGAGTCTAGCTGTGATCATTTGGGGAACCTGATACTACCTGCCTCATGACATACTTAGGATTCAATTTAAATGGCCAAATCTAATTAAATCAGACCCAGTGTGTATGGCAGTTCTACCGGTACCATAAAACAGTCATTTCAGTCTGTGGAATTTCTTGAGTGCTGACGAAATGCCTAAGTATTTTACGTGAATCAGTTCATTTTATCACCACCACCCCCTGAGGTGGCTGCTGTTATTCTTCCTCACTTTACAGATGAGGGCTCTGAGGCTCAGAGAGGCTCAGTGACTTGTCCGAGGTCACCCAGCTAGCCAGCGATGGGCTCCAGGACACGAGCACTCCAGCATGGCTCCAGAGCCTGCACTCCAGGCGCTCTACTACTCTTGTTAGTATTGCTATTGTCTCACCCAGATGAAAGCCATTCAGTTTCCGACAGATACAGCATGCTACCCTCTAACGGTGGCATTTGTGGGCATCTGTGTTCTGAGCAGACTTCAGGACTCGTAGGCAGCTGGCCCTGGACCCCTCTGCCCTGCCTGCACTGTGGAGAGAGTAGGCTGGCCCTTCTCACCATGGCACTGTCTGTGATTGAAGAAGGAGCCTTGCTCACCTGAAAAGCCAGTCCCTTGGGCGGGGTGAGTGTTGCCACCACTCCAGTGGTGACAGAATATGTCCATTTTCCTCTTTTCTGTGACAGGGGGCAAAGACACCATACTGTTCAGTGACCCGGCTCTTCCCACCATGCAGAGGTCAAGATCCCCACTGCTTAAGTTCGTGGAGCAGCCCACTGAAAACAAAGCAAGTCCCAAGGATGGTAAGCAAGCCCTTGATTTCTTGACTCTTTCCTGGCCTGTGCCTGGTGCAGGGGATGAGTGGACACCAGTCCTTCACCTTTCTGCAGCATCTGCAGCACTTTTGGGTCATCCCTCATGCTTCCTCTTATTTGGAGCTTCCAGCAGAAGAACACTGGTTCCTGCCCTCTCAGCACAGTGGAAAGAGGCTAAGAGTGAGGGTGCAGGCTTTAAGCAACCTGGGTTCATATTCCAGCCTCACATCACACTGGTAGTGAGAACTTGAACTGGTAACTTCAGCTTCAGTTTCCTTTCCTGTAAGACAGTGAAGTGAGACACTGGCAACCTCAGGGAAATCGTGACACATTGCCTGACATGTGGTAAGTAGTCTGAGAATCAGTTGAATGAAGGAAAAATCTTCCTTACCAGGCACGCTTTCTGGAGGCAGTGTGTTTTAAAGGAGATCAAGGGCCCATGTAAGCTGCCAGCTGAAGCAACAAGGTGAGAACCAGATCTCTTCCCAGGTGGTAGTCTCGTTCCTCTAGCTAAAGTATCCTTCACATCT